>JAYMTF010000533.1:0-34283 GCA_036897485.1 Pelargonium nanum | reverse complement strand
TGCTATTAACTAATAGTATTTAGTAATAATTTTTACTATGTCAATAAGTAAAATGTAGCAAATTACTACACTTCAACTAAAGTACAATAGGTAATATGAAGCTTTATATAGAGGTTTTACACTATAATATATCTTCCCTTTTCCGATGTGGGACAAGTGATTTCTATATATACAATAGACTTTCACTCAATTATCTTCTAAGTTTTCAATGTGGGACAAATGATCTTCTTTTTCTTTATTTGTTCGGTTTTTTTACGAGAGACAGTGAAAAAAAAGTAATGATATCATGGTTTCGCTTCTGTGAGTGATGCGATAACAGAAAAATTAGATTTTTTTTAATTTAGTCAATGTATATAATTACAATTTTGAAATAAACACTAAAATTTATAATAAAAAAATATAAACTATTTAGATATTATGAGTTTGTTATTAATAATGTTAATTATTATAAATAAAATGTATACATTTTTCTTTAGATTTTTTTAAACTGATTTTTACATTTGTTTACCCGTACATCGCACGGGGTCTATGCTAGTATGTGTTGTATAAGTAAACACAAATACAATAAATTTGATAATTTTGTTTAAAAAGCAAATATTAACACAACATGTTTAACAATCGTGTTGATGTGTTAGTTTTACTTGAGTGAGAATTGATGTAAGTTGCAGCTGATGTTGCTCTTATTTCTATACTTTCATTCGCTTTCAAAACGCTGGTATATGTGGACAATAAGTATAAACTTGGGGGTAGAGAAAATGAAATGAGAAAAAAAAATTCAATATGAGAAGTATAGAACAAAATTAACATGTAATTATATGTTATGTTTTAATAACATCTACGTATTAAATCATATCGTATGTGTTTTACATGTTCAATATAAACACAACACGGTAAAAATGTGTCGTGTTTGTGTTTCAAATTTTTAGCTCTAAACAAAGCCCAAGCAAATCAATGGCCTACATGGGCCCAAACATAACATCCCATCACATACAATCAGTTAGATTATGATTTTCACACGTGCCTGCTCCAATTACTATATAATTGGGACACGTGTGGATTAATCTCAAGCAATCACAACACACTCTAATTTAAAGAAGAAAAAAAAGTTCATTTTATTTTAAAGAAAATTTGTTCTTTATTAACCAGAGAGATCCGCAGCTAACAAACAAGAAATATCTGTTGGAGCAACCACACCCGTCTATTTCTGTAAGTCTGACACAAAATCAAATTATCTCGCTAACAAGTGTGTCACCCACTTCGCAGGCCGGCGAACAAAACGAAAGATAAAACTAAAAAATGCTCCACAATTGTTAAAATAGCACTTGTACTCAAACCAAATATACTAAAACCCTCATCGCCAGTTTGAAGGGCTCGCATAACTGTTCGGGCATTCGATATTTACACATTTTTATTTTTCATTTTCAAAAAATTACTAGACATCATTTTTATAAATAACTTATAGTCAATTCGGACTAAGATTGAATTACATTTTTTCCCAATATTTGATTACATCCAAATAATGCTTTCTATGAAATTCATATTATGGTGTATTAAAATGATAGAAAATAATACTTCGTAAAAATGGTATGATTTACGAAAATTTGGTGAAAGTGGTTGATAAAATGACATTAGTTATTTTTTTATGAAATGAACAATTCTAAAGCGCGTTTATAGGCTGACGGAGGTGGAGGTTTGGCAGGTTGGGGCGAAGACAAAACTTGGATTATTACTTATGAGTTTCTGGAATCTGCACAAGGTATCGCGTACTATTAGTGACTAACCCAAGTGCCTAAGAATCTTTCTCGAACACGAGAGTAAAAATTCAACGCATAAAATGCAAACCACACGTCGTAATGAGGAATCTAAAGATAGTTATTTAGAGAAAGTAAATTTCAATGAGACCAACACCAAGTGGTAAAGTGGATAGATGTTCATCTTTAGTCTTTGAGGGATTGGTTTCAAGTCACCCTCAAGATAATGTGTTGATATATTAGGTGCGTGTGGTATGAGTTGTAATGAGGTGTGTGAATTTACTTAATAAAAACTTACAAAAATAATTAATGTGATTATAGGATCTCGTCCTCTAATCAAGAGGAAAAATTGTACTTACAAGACAACATCACTTGGCTACTTCGTTTGTGGGTGTCAGACAAATTATGGAGCTTATGATGTTATTCGTAGCAGCGCGAAATAAGACATTTAAGATTAAATCAACTCATATTTTCTCGAACCAAATGTTGGATTGTAGTGTATAATAAAATATGTTTATTTGAGCAAATTTGTCCAAACCAATCAATATTGTTATATAATGCATTTGATTGAAGTCAAATTAAATTTTTAACATCGGCGTATTCAGATTCAAATGGTTAGCCCTAATGAAAAACAATTATATACCTCATTTAAATCTGCCCATTTTTTATTTATAAAAAACTATAAATAATAGAGAGTAATATGAAAATGAATAAATTAATGTTTATAATATCACTAAAAACTAAAAAGATATAAAATAAATAAAGAAATTATAAGATTTACTTGCGTATCAGTAACTCGATAAAATCAAAGGGCTCCTCCCATCGAAAAACCCTAGCCGAACCTTCCTCTTCGCCGCCTACGCATCGCCGACCAGCCGTCGCCGGCATACCTCGCCTCGCCGTCCAGAAGCGCCGGTAAGTGTACATTATCTCTCTCACTATGTTTCCCGATCTCTCTCCTTCTCCCTTTCTCATTCTCTTTCTCCATGATTCTCCACTCCCGCGTCATTGCCAGAGAACGACGGGCACAGCAGTAGAAGTTCACCAACGGAGTTTCTGCCGGAATTTTCCGACCGAAATTAGGTATTTTTTCTTAACGTTTCTGTGAAATGATGGTTAAATTTTTTGCCTTTTGATTTTGCCTAATCAAAATCATCGTAGAATCTATTTTTTTCCCCAATTTTAGGTTATAATTATCTTATTACTAGAGAAATGGATAATGATTTGACTGAGCTACAAGTTCTGAGTTTTGATTTGCAAATGTACTGCGTTCTCATTGCTTTATGGCTATTGATTTTTTTGTTGGGTGTTAGTTAGGTTTTGAATTTTGTTTAGATGATGGAATAGAATTACTTCATTTTTTGACAGTGAGATATTTTTTACTCCCACTGTCATTTTGGGTACTAAAGCAGCAAGATATGTTTGGTGCTGCTTCATGCTTATCATATTTGTGGCTTGGATTGATCCCTTTTATCTAACTGTCGAATTTAGCTGCTAATGGTGGATTATTTTCATTATATCAAAGTGATAAATTTTACATATTTGGATTTAGTTGATAGTACATATTTTTCTTCCTCTTATGTGAAAACAGATGGGTGGGTGGGTGTGATTGGTGTAATAGTAGATTCATCAACATCAACATATTCACAGATGAATAATTCTAGGAACCCAAATTATAAAACATGGAAATTATATCATAAAGAATGGTTTTTTTACTAATCATATTGCTGTATGTATGTCAAGAAATCACTTTTCTTCTTTATCTTCCATCCATAGCTGTCTTTTGATGTCTTAGTGTTGTATTTCTTCTTGCCTCCGAAGTAGAAAAAGGCACACTTTTTGTGTTCTTGGAGGACACCTGACAAATATAAACCGGCAACTGGGATTATGTGTAGGTCTGTAGTTCAGGACACCTGACACATTTTTTGTGGTATTTTTATGGTCCAAATATTACATGCACTTGACATTTTTACTTGTTTGATTTGGATATTGGATGTCAATTCAGTGTGAGAGAAAAAGAAATTAAGTAATGAATTTGTCGAGATATGTGTTTTATAGTGTAACAACTTGCATATCATAAGGATGGGTAAATTTTTGTTCCAGCATAGGCTGCCTAGAATGAACATTTCTTAGGTTGAGATGACGAATAGTTTCCAAGAAAAAACTTTAATGTGCTCTTCTCATACATTGGGATTTCCATCTATTCCCCATTGAGTTGTGGGGGATCGGGAGCGACGAGGAGTGCAGAGCCATTGAGAAATTGTCTAAGGCGAGCTGAGCTTGGCGCTGTGGAGAAATCTCTAATCTCACCACAGCGGGATTTTGGCGCTTCGGTGCTATACTGAGTTATTTCATCAGGGCAAAACCCCCTTGGGTGAGACCCTAGGGTGTTGCTTAGGGGGAGGCTTCTAGGAGGTGGGATGTGGGCATCTCGCCAAGGCAAGGGTTTGGTTCCGTGCCGAGGAGGGTGCTGCTGCGTTTAAACTTGGTAGGAAGAGATTTGCTCCTTTGTGGATTTTTTGGACTCGATCCGTACTAAACCAAATGGATCACACACAATAAATACGAGTTTTAAAAAGTAATATTAAAAAAAGGTTATGTACAATGCATTTTTTTTATATATTTTCTAATAACATATAATAATTATGTTAAAAGATTAAGGTAAAAATTGACCAATTTTTTTCTTTTCATTCTAGTATATAAAAATAATTATAGCAAAAATTAGAATGAGTATTCTACTTGAAATAAATATTTCTTCCGGCTCGGTACCAAATGCAGTGCATGACTATTCTGGCCAGAAAGACATTCTGGCAGGAATGTTCATACCATTTCTGCATTCCAAACATAGCCACTGCCTCAAAAAGCAAAGAAAACTCTTTTAATAGCCATCTCTTCTTTTCATCTCCCTCTTCTTGAACAATCACTTCTTGTCATCTTCATCTTTCCCATCTGCTCAAAAAGTCGCTGGAGAAGAATGTTCAAGCAACGCCTGATTAGGTGATTGTCACATAAGTTTTTTTTTTTGGAACACCCAAAATGACATTAGCGATTTGTGGTAACTATTGTATGAGATTAAGGAAACTGTTTTTGTGTCAGTATTGATACTTTTTAGAGAACTTTTATACTTTCCTCATTTGTGACTTAGATGTTCAACAATTAGTGAATGTTTTCAACAACGATGGTTCTTGTTTTGTGTTAATAGGTAGAATCTTGCTGCAATTGGTTCATATGTTAGTTATTTTGGGGGGAGATCAATAATGCTTCCAACATTGCATTGTGGTTGTGTGACACTACTTGAAGAAAATGTGGAATTCATTATATTTATGGATAGTCCCATAGAAAAATTTGTGTTTATAACTATTCTTTTAGGGTTGTGATAGAATTTTTGGGGTTCAGATCTTAAATGGATGCGAGATTGTGACTATGTAACAGTATTTTGGATGGTCTATCTTGCAAAGACTAAATTTTATATATTTGAAGGTATTTTTTGTGTGTAAGATAGTATATTGCAGCAGTGTGCTCTTCTGCAACAGTTAATGAGTCATGTTGATAAACAACACAAAAAAGTTCAAAAGTTATTTTGTTTTATGGTATATGGAAGTGATCTATTAATTGTGAACTCCCTGTTTTAGTCCTTTTATATGATGGGTTGGTCTCCCACCTTTCCAAATATGAGTTAGATCAATGTTTCATGCTACAGTACTATCTGTTGTTAAGAAAACTGTATCTGGTTGTAGCCTTGTATGTGTGTGCAGATACATTTTCATAAGATTTACATTTTACAGTGCTGCTTTGGGTGTGAATTAGGTCTATGAAATTGTTTAGATTTTTTTTTATGGTCAAGGGATTTAAAATGGGCTGAAATTGGGTTAAAGTGCTTTGTCACTTCTTTTGTGGTAAAACCATTTTTATGTACGCTCAATAAAAATAACATTTATACGTGTGCAGTTGAAATGCAAGGTGCTATTCGAACACTTTTATCACATGGAAAGATCATAAAGAATGCAGCCCTGCAGTACATCCATGTGGGGAATGCATACATGATGCGGCCTGCACTATTTTCACAATTTGAGTCGTTCTCATCTGTCCGCAGACCAAAGCGTGGGAATCCAGATGTCATGAAAACCAAAGGTAAATGTTCTGATAGAAAATAAATGTGATTATATATCTTTTTATGAGCTAGAAAATATTAGAGATTTCGCTCAACTGATCTAAAAAATAATAATATTGATCTATGATTGAATATCTGTTATCTATTCTATTGTCCTAGAATACTAGTAAGTGAATGGAAAATGTGATTTTTTTATGTCCTCTTTATGGTTTAAATGTGTACTAAGAATTGGTTTTTGTATGGCAGATGGGAGAACACTTAAACAATTCACATTTTTTAAACCAAAAACTGGAGGTAGGAATAAATCAGGGCGTATTACAGCTTTTCACCGAGGCGGTGGTGCAAAGAGATTGAAACGAGTTGTTGATTTGAAACGAAAAATTCCATCTATGGGCGTAGTGGAACGGATAGAATATGATCCTAACCGTTCTTCTCGACTTGCTCTGGTACGATGGGTTGAAGGGGTCCACCCGAGGAAAGAGAAAATAGTGGAGAAGTTCACTCCGCCGGATACGATCCATGAACCTCTTCCAACCACCATCCGCGGTCAATTTCCTTTGTCAACCTTACCCAGGATGGTGGAAAGCAGAAGGTTCGCATGCCCTCTTCCAAAGAGGGATGATGTAGTGGTTGTTGGCCTTCCAGCCGGAATGTCTCTTCCGTCAAAGAGTTCCTTTGCTAATGAGGGTGCCGGAAGCAAATTGACTTCTGTAAGGGACGTATTCTTGTCTGCCTTCACTTCAAAGCCCAAACGCGATGCTTCAAAGGCCAACCGTAAGGCTTCAAAGTCCAACCGCAAGGCTTCAAAGCCCAACGTTGAGACTGCATCCCCTTTTTTGGTTAGATCTCCTGTTCTTCCAAGGATAGCAGTAGCTGGAGCTAGGCCCAACGTCTTTGCTACACTGACTAGAAATGAAGTGAAGGACACTTTCTCTCTTTCTGAGGTTCAAGAGTGGAAGAAAGATAGCGCTTTTTGGGCTGCCAGGTTGAGACGTAAAGAAGCAATTCCATGGAACTCGTTAAGTAGACAAGAGATAGGAATTGGTGGACTTGCCAAGCATTCTAAATCGGAGCCAAACATAGTTTAAAGGTAATTCCACTGATTTGCCTAGTTTGTTAGTCCCCGTAATTATCTTGATTAGTTAATTGCATAGCTTGAATAGTTTCTACATGCCGCCTGATAACTGTGTTTTATTCACATCATTTTATGATATAACTTTTTTCCATTTGAGGAACCGTTGGCTTCAGAGACTTAACCCGTTTTAACTTTGAACAACATTAGTGAATATTTGATCCTTGAACAATTTTAGCTTAAAGAAAAACCTCATTCATACATCAGTGTTTGTCTGCAGAGAAAATTTCCTGTTTGGCTTCAAAAATATTCCTTAGGGTCCAGAATAGCACATAATCTTTAGATCTCAGCTGTATGGAAAATGAAACAAGTACTCCAGTTTCGAAACGACATTTCTTGAATCAAACATCATCCTTTATAGTTTCATGTGAAACCGTTCATTTTGAACATGAATGGTTAAGTTCAGATTGGGACAACAAGAACATTGAACTTTCCATTGTTTATTTTTTATTGTGACGGTGCTCTTCTTGCAATGCAGTTTTTCTAGTGTTTTTCTTTTCTGATGGATGTGAATCTTCCTCTGAATTTCAGATTAGTGGAAAACGAGGAAGTGACCATACTGCATCAAACATTTTGGAAACGTGCACTGCTTAGAGTAAGATCTTTTTAAAGTTTAATGACGTTATGAGCAGATAATGATTAAAAAAGACTCAATAATAACCATCCTATGGTCGGATAGTTTAGACTTTTATGCTCCGTGAGCGCCTTTGATAGTACATTTGTTTGCTCTCGCACTTGAAATCAGTAACAATTTGGTTGTTTTAAGGGGTTTGGTTTGTGCTTGCTTTATGTATGTAGTTATGTGAAATCTTCATGCTTTTTGTAATGTTATTCTAATTTTACAGTGGAGTCAATGTTCATTACTCAATGTAATCAAATAATAATGGGGTAATTACAAATAACACCTTCAAGTATTGCTCACAAACAAAGCACTACTTAACTTTACGTATCCCTATATGTTATAACCTTGTTAGTTAATCAAAATGAAATTACATTTTTATTTATAATTTTGTTTTCAGCTTTCATTGAACCGTTAATTAGTTGTGCAAGATGAAAACTATAAAAGAGAGCCAAAAAATACAAGTCCAAGCTCAAACCTTTAGAACCCAATCTAAATATATTTTCTACATTTTGTGGAAGTTTTTAGAAATGTAGAAAATAATTCATAATTTCTAGAATTAGTAGAATATTGAAGATGAACAATTCTAGCCGTAGATTGTAATATTGTATTTTAGATTCTAGCCACTAATTTTGTAAATCTTCTAGTATAAATAGGTGAGAGTTTGTGTGGAAAGGCTGACTTACGTTAGCACTAGAGAAAGCATTTATGCAGAGTTAGCACTAGAGGAAGCATTTAGGCCTAACTGCATAAGACACGTGTATTTTCACGTGTAATTTTTGTTGATAATGTGAATATATATATTGTTGGTTTTAACTATTTCACTCAATTTGTTGTTGTTTGAGATGGAATGAGATAAGTTTGAGGAGTTAGGGAGTTGTAAATATGAAAATGGATTATAAATCTACTAAATTTGATTTCAATTACAATTTTTAAAAAAATGTTTTTGTTCGAAGTCTCCCCAAGCCTAGTTGTCACAAAAATTATATAGTTCCTTGCAAAAATGTGGATGATTTAAACAAGTTCGAAATACCGTTCATGTGGAGGGGAACTACAACGAGTGCCACTCTAGCAGGCGGCAAAGGAAATTGAAAAAAACCCGGCTAGAAATTAATTACCAATAATAAATAAAACATAATTTCACTTAATATTATTATAATATAGTGATGAAAAAAACTATTATTATTATTATATATACACTAAAATAAAAATGTTAATTCCAATTTCAAAATAGATGGTATTTTATCTTTTTAATAACAATGTTAAATTTGTCTCAAAAGATTCTTTTATTCTCTACCAATCCAACATCTCCAATTGATCTCATGGATCATTAACTAAAACTATAAAATGATATTTTTTATAAGCAAATAATACTTTTATTATATAAAAAAAAACTCGAGAAGGGAAATAAAAGAACAAAATTTCAAGAGAGAAGCAAAATTAACCCAAAACAGGAATAAAAAAAAGGGTCTTTAAACCAAAGATCAAAAGAAGACGAGGCAAAAACGACAACATCCGTGCAAAAGAAAAGAGAGTAACTAAAACTTGTAATTTTTAAACGTTGTCCTCGATGCTAGCTTATTTATTTTGATAAAATAAGGCGTTTTGTGCTAACCAAATGTGCCACAAAATCACTAGACAAAAGGAGTCTCACAACTTCTGACTCAGAAGCACCACCAGGGAAGAAAGAGGGCAACACTGCCAAGATACTATAACAGTTGGTTGGGAACATTGAACAAACCAGCGACCTCTGGAGGATGCGAGACTAGATTAGAGACCTTGGGCTCGTGCACCCAAATCTTTGCAAAAGTCTCAAAGAATTGTGGCCGGTTTCGTTGGAAAAGAGTCACCTAGGTCTGCATGGTTTGCTAGCTTGGGGCAACTAAGCATACGTTTCGGAGGGGGATGAACAACCGAAGTCGGCCTAAGACGAAGTGTATTGATGTGCAATATGAAAGGTAGCATGGCAATGGATTTCCCGAGATGGTTGCCTCCGATTATGTAGAAATATCAACATTGTTGTCAGCCAAAATAGTAGGAGCACCATTACCTTAAGGGTTTAGATTATGTGGGCTCAAAATTAGAGCAGAAACAAGCCCAGCGGCATCATCAGCTTGAGCGATTGAAAAAAATTCGCTTCGTAAAGAGGCACAAGATGGACTAGCCGATTCCGAATTGGTCGCATCAGACGGAGGATAAGAGAGTGGTGAGCTTATCGGTTTGAAGTCTGAAACATGGAAAGGGGATAGCCCTGATCCGCGACATTCTCTTGCAATAACAAAGTTTTCGACTTTGAGCGAAACTTCCTTTGAGATGAAGGAGAATAAGCTCGTATGAATCAAAAACTGCGCCTAGTTGAGATGATGTCCAACCATAAAATTGAGATGAATAAAACGATATTGTTGCAAATTTTCACATTCAGAACAAGATTTCTTTTATGCTCATATTCCACAATAGATCATAAACTCATGGCCTTGCATATTATCCTTACAAAACATAGATTTTTTTTTATTTATCAGCAAGCATAACAACCGAGATTCAAACTTAAGATTTTAAAAGAAGCAAGCGCCTAAACCACTAACTCCAAGGTTGTTATAAATAAATTTTGTTGACATGAATATTTTGTCACTGAAAATTCCAAAATTTTCCAAACATAATCTTGGATCCCAACGAAAATTCAGAATCGTACTCAAATTTAATTTTTCAATAACCATTCATTGAATCATACAAAAAAAATCTCAAAAAAAATTAAGGTTTTGTTTGATAACACTTATCTATCTGCTTAACTGCGTAAGTAGATGTCACATCCTCTAATATTTTGCGAAATAAAAAAATAGCAGGTTCACTTGTAAAAAAATGATAATGTGATGTATTGTGGCCTGTTGAAAATAGTCAAGAGAGTAAAATTATTATAAAAAAATGTTAACAAGAGGCAAAACAAAACACAATATTAATTAAGAGCTAAACTAAACAAAAAGTGTGAGACCAAACTATTTAACTCTAAAAAATATAATGAAATATATTTATATATAGATCTCAAAAAATTAATAATGAAATATATATATATATATATAATTTTTTTATTTTGTTGAATTTAATCATATTTTAATCTGAAAATCATTATTATTTTTTCTATAACTAATAATAGTAGTAAACGGAAATACAGTGCCCCAATTCGACAAGAAACAGGAAATCACCAAAAAAAAAAAAATTCGGAATAATTACCATTAATTACACCTATAAAAGCACTATTTAATTACTCTCTAGCTAGTTTCTATTATTAATTCTTGTCCCCAATTCCACAACACGGATTTTTCTTTGCTTCTCTTTTCACAGGTATTTTTCATAATATTTTCTTTTAATACTTCTCCTAATTTTCTTCTATATGAATCCATTCATGCACACAATTGTTTTCCATAATAGCTTGACAATATAGAAGTCATGAGTGTCTTGAAAATAAGATATATTATACATAGACATTGACGGACACGCGTGTATGAGCCACATGCGTAGCGATAATGAGATTGCACGTGTTGTTCTTTACAAGAAAAAAAAGTATGTATTATTACAAAATTGCTTTTGCTAAATCAAACCATAAAATCATACTCTGGGGAGAGCGCTTGTGCTCGATTCCCGCTCAACATACCCTGGGGAGAAGGATGAGCTTTAACTTTTACTTACCCTCAAATAAGGATTTGTCTGTGTGTGGTAAAACGGCTTAAAGTAACCAACTGTGAGTTTGCGAGCCCGCTTAAAAAACTCATGGTTTAGACAAAAGAAACATATAGTTTTAATTTTAATTTTAAGTTTTATTATTGTCGTTTTTATATTGTTTTTTTTTCTTCTTTCAGCCATGGTTCATTGGTGCAACCTTCCTTTTGATTTGGTAGATAAAATTGAAGAACACATTGTGTCATACGTTGACCAAATTAGATTCAGATGTGTTTGTGTGTCCTGGCAATTACCATGGCCAAAACAGTTTAGACAACCTCAACTACCTTGGTTGTTATTGCCTTATAATTCCAAACATAGCGGCTCTAAGTGTGGTTTTTTCAACCCACGGGACAAGAAGATTTATGAACGTGATTTACCCGAGCTTGGTGAAAAGGTTTTCAAAGGAACATACGATGGTTGGGTTGTTATTGCTGAAGAGGACGCGTCGATATACGCTGTGAATCCATTCTCGAGAGCTCGGGTTGAGCTTCCACCGAGGACAAAATTTCCAGATGTGATCAAATATCGCCCTCATCAGCGTGACAATCAGTTTCATTTAAGGCAATTAATTAATCGAACTGTGTGTTTAGATTCGACTCATGTGAGGAATTATATGCTTACAAAAATTGTGTTGTCTGCGAGTCCAGATTCTACTGATTTTGTAGCCGTGGCTTTGTATGGCGTGCAAACGCAATTGGCCTATTGCAGATACGGAGATAAGAAGTGGCACGTTTTGAGCCCACCCGAGTTTGGTTATGAAGATGCCATATTTTACGAGGGGAAATTATATGCTATAAGATTTTCGGGTCAATTGTCGGTATGGGACAATATTTATTCTTTTCCGCATTTGAGATTGCTTGTGCCACGCCATCCAACTACGATGAAAACTGGATATCGTTTGGTACATTCTCATATGGGATTGATGATGATGTTCCGACACGAAAAAGTTAAAATTCTTGGACAAGAGCCTGAAGAAAAATTCTTGGGCAAAACTCGTGCTTTTAATAATATTTACAAGTTTGATATGAGTGCCTCGAGATGGATTCGTGTGAATGACATAGGAGGTGACATTTTCTTTATGGGCTTGGGTGCGCAAATGAGGGTTTCTTCGCGTGAATTTACTGAATTCAAAGGAAACACCATCTATTTTTCCGGAGAAAACTTGAATTTTAATTGCGAAGGAGTTAAAGGTTGTTTCGATGAAGGTATTTGTGATTTGGACACTAGAAAGATTAACTCCTTGGGACGTACATATGATCCTTATTTGATTTGGCCATCACCAATTTGGATTATGCCGCATCCGTATTAGTTGAATATGTTACTAGTAGTTATATTAGTGGATGTTTATTTGTGTTAGTACTCATAGAGTATATCTTAATTGTATAGATTCAATCGTATTTCTTATTTCGACTAAGAGAAGGTTAACTAATTTATTTCTAAATAAAGGGTCACATATTATACCAATTATAAACTAGAAAGTTATGAATAACATTTTTCTCTTCTCTCTAATTCTCTAGTCTCTTAATCTTTTATATTATTTTTCTTAGCTCAATCTTTTATATTATTTAGTTATTGGTTCTATCAATTTCATTACAGAATATTGAGTTTTCATAATTACAGGGACTTTTTTAGTTTCGTTTTTAAATTCTTAGTTCTTCTTCTACAAAGAACTGATGGGTATGGAGTTAAATTATTTATTAGTTATGTATTTCTAGAAATTGCAGAGGAGTAATTGAGTTATCTATTAGTTTAGAAATTATAAAATCAAATTAAATATTTTATTACTGCTATTTTTTAAAAATCCTGTTTTTTTACTCCTTCTGATTATTAAAAAAATACTAATATTTAATTTAGGAATTCTAATGCATTTCAATAAAAATTGAATTTGGGTATGGATTTTTTTTTTTTTAATTATAGTAAGTGAAAAGCCCAAACCACTTAATGTGGGCTCTTCGGGCCATGTAGTCCAAACAAGGGTTCCATTGGATTACTAGATTAATACGACATGTCGGTTCATATCCACTTGGAAAACACGTACAATAACCATGTCTAGTTTTTGTTAGTCCAAGAGGCCCTTTGGAAGTTTGGGGAGGGTTGGAGAGCTGACTATCTGTTCGGGTTGTTGAACCATAATCTTAACCCGATCTTAGAGTAGTTTTGTATTGATCGGGTGAGAGATGGGGCAGGCAACTATTGGGAGGTGGCAAGTGTGCATGGAATGAGGTGGCATATCCGAGATCAATCGGGAACACTTGAGAGATTTCAGCATTTGGTTTGTTAGCTCTTAAAGCCGTAAAAAAAGTGCAAAACTTATATTTGTTTAGAAAAGGAGATGTAAAAATGGTTCATTATGAAATATTCATATGTTATTCCTCTTGAAATATTTATTGAGTTTTTGAGCTTTATAGAAGTTTTATGAATCAATGTAAATAAGAGGGGAGAATGACAGTCACATATGATACTATTGCTCTATTTGAGCTATTCGAATACAATGAGTTTTATTTTGTTAGTAGGTTTGTGAATCAGTTGGGGCGCGCTTTGGTTAAGTCATCATACTTGATCCGTTGGGTTGGATTGCAAGTTCGGGATATAATTTCGAGTTACCACCCCTCGCTTTACTAACATTTTATTTCTAATTAGTTCAATCAAAATGTTGTTATGAGCCAAACAAAAACAAAATAAAATTAACTAAACTGCGTTGTTTCATATGACCATAAGATGTACATAATCTTCATTCATCCTATTAGGTTTTGACTAACCACATATGCAACCACGCCAACGACATCATACCCTGCCCCAAATACAATTCCCTTTGATATCTCGGCAATGACACATGTATCGTTGTTGCCGACCACATTAAACTAATTCAGAGTGGTGACATGAATTTGTTGACAATGTGTACAATACAACTAATGTGCTAAATTCAGGCTACGACTCATTAGTCTTTTAATGACACGATGGAATTCAATTAAAAGTACGTAAAAGACAGAACTATTTAACCTTAAAAAATTAATAGGAGTAAACTTTTAATGTGAGCACAACCCGTCACGTGCGGCATTACCTTCATAGACCGTCACAGCACGTGAGTGGTGAGCCTAACCACAAGGGAGCGTCCCTCACACTCTCCACAAAAGGCGCGTCTACAGGCCGACGACCCTTCACCTTTTTCCCCACCATCCCCAGATCGCCA
The DNA here is from genome assembly GCA_036897485.1 of Pelargonium nanum. Lineage (NCBI taxonomy): Eukaryota > Viridiplantae > Streptophyta > Magnoliopsida > Geraniales > Geraniaceae > Pelargonium > Pelargonium nanum. The sequence continues at coordinate 19,766 of JAYMTF010000533.1, read as the reverse complement.
ACCTACCCAGGCGCGTATCACTCACCACAACCATCCGCGCGTGAAACCTCAAATTCCTTCTCCATCTCCTCTATTTCTCCAATGGCTTCTACACAGAGAATAGCGTAGAAACGACTCGACGAATCCGATAAACAGCAGTTCCTCTCTCTTCTTTTCGTGCACTCAAAAAGTGAAAGAACCGTCTCTCCTTCTCTCTCCTCTCGATCTCGAGAAAACCCTAAATTTTCCTTCACATTTCCCCGGAATTTGCTGGTAATTACTATCGCTGTTAAATTTTCTGCGTTTTTTTTAATTTTTTTACGGTAATGGATATAGAAATTGCGTTTTTTAATTCGTATTTGGTGTCATTATTTTAATGGTTCTGGATCTCAAATTGTGTTGGATGAGCTAGAGCGCATGTGAGTCGTATCTTAGCTTCCATGTTCTTGCTACTATTTTATTGATTTGGTGTAGCGTGACTCTTTGGTTAAGCACGTTGTTTGGCTTTATATCTACGAATCTCAGACTTTGTGTTGTTGTGAATGTCGCTGCATCGGATCTACTTTGTTTTCTTCAACTAACTCATCCAATCCTCTTCGTTGAACTGCGAGACAGGTAAGGGAATATGGCGAATTTTCCCTCTGAATTTCGCGAAAATGATTGGAGATATTTGAATTTGATGTGTTTTTGCTGGATTGACAGTTTGTGCTCTGCAATTCACTTTGATTTTGTTTTGGTTTGGTGTGATTGGTCTAGCTCGTGCTTAATTGATGATCTATCGAGTTTTGGATGGAAATTACTGTTGAATTTTTGTTTGAAAGGTGTGGGGTGGGTGTTTATGGTTTCCACTTTTAGAAGCTGAATTGTGTTTTTAGTGATTGACACTTGACAAAGACTTCCAAGCATGTTTCGATGGTGAATTGTGACTGATCGATATGATCTGCCACTCATTTCTTCAAACTGTTCACTAGGTTCAGTTTGAGGATATGAATGAGTCTGGAAAATTTGAATGTTAAAGAGTCAATTTTGGTTGAGAATGTAGGAAAGTTAAAAGAGTGAGTAGGATTTGGGGAGATCTATGGTCAATTATGTTGCTGCTAACAATGCCATGGATTTGGTGTTTTAAGTGTAGCTTTAAGTTGCATCATGCATAATAGCTATGTAAGAATTTGGTGCGTAGATTCCTTTTTTACATGGAATTTGTTCCTATCAGGATCTTTAAAAGTTTATTGGACTCTATAATACTCACGTGTTGATAAATTGTGTTTTTGATGTTTATGTATGTCATGATCTAAAATCTAAAGGACTAGATTCTGAAGTTAATTCTAAAATACCTTTTTAGTCACGTCAAATAGTCACTTGCCTGGACTATTTTATAGTTTTGCATTCTGTCATTTATCCACCTGATTTTGCAATGTTTCTCATTTAATTTATTTAACACATATAAATTTTGTTTTCTCGAAGAGTAGATCGCAATGTATAGCTTCCGGCTCATATAATTAGATTTGGATCTAGTTACTCTGTTCTCATATTTCTGTGTAGTTTACCTGTAATGTACAGGTGTACATGTTAACCTCTATAAGGCATTTTAGATATAATATGGTGAATCTTAGCCTCAATTTGGTAGTGTACATTCATATGATAAAGGTAACATCTTCGGCTGTGGAGGCATCTCATATATAGTCTAAAATTTTGTTTGGTCCATGTTGTGTTAAATATTTCTTTTTCAGTAGTACTTCCTTACCTACTAATTTGCTTAATCACTGGGACTGAGGGATCTGCATTATGAGTTTTTGGCTTGAATGCTATGCACTATTATTTCTCATCCTTAGAAATAAGTTATTCAGTGCTCTTTTCTGCCCTCATTCTCTATATATGTGGCTATATTGTATTTCTTAAATATTTCCACATGGTTTTCTTGACCAAAATTTATACTTCTTCCAGGATTTAGTATCACTTACTTTTCTTTGATGTTACTATAGTTTGCAAGTGTCTGCTTGTTTCTGGTGATATTATCGATGTGATTAATTCACCAAATTAATGCATGCAATTCTTAAAGGTTTCCAATCTGAGTGTCTTTAGTATACATAGTTTGGTGAGCATTTTTGTATAGTTTTCTGTGTGTGTACTTCCTTCTAGATTACAGAGTCTGCTTTTGCCTAGCATCCTAGCATAGCACATTATTTGTGTCAAGAGACTACATCCTTACTTGATTGTATTTGATGTATCTCAAGCAAGAAAGCATGTGTGCTATATTGCGATGGGAACAACTGCTTTGGATATTACTACGTTATTGTTACTATTTTTTGGCTATATCAAGGCATCATTTCCTTGGAGCTGGTCAGGTATGCCAGAAGAGGGCTTTTCTTTTTCTTCAAATTATTAGTCTTATTGTTTACATCTTCTTGTAGTTTTTTTTAATCCCTTAGATTTTCATTGCTCATTCATTAAAGATAAATAATTATGATATCTAGAGTTAAAGACAATTGCAAGATACATTTTGATTGCATACACGGAAGCTAGTACATTTTTTTTTTCTGTGTAGGATACAGTTCACGTTCCATGTTTGTTTGGACTAAAAATTAGATTGCCGTATGTGTGTTGCCTTTTATCACTGGGACTAGCCTTGCAATGGTTGTTTAAAATAATTGAAGGCTGCATGTGAATTCCCTTTCTAATGATATTGTGTATTTCACCATGGGGTGAAATAGGGATGATTGCATAAATGAGAATTATATTCATCATTAATAAATATCATTCTTTTCTACATATTTTTATTATAAGAGTACCTGTTTTAATGCTTGTTTATATTGTTTGTTATTGTTTTTTGATAGCTTTACATTGACTTGTTTGGATATCTAAGTCTGTTATTAATTTTACAATAACTCAGGTTAAGCCTGGAAATGGCGAAAGGTGGCAGAGGACGACGCAGGTTTGCTTCCCGACAATGCAGGCCAAGCCCATACCCATTGCCTTATGATCATGAAGCTTCAGGGGACATATGCTCTAAGAAATGTCCCAAAGGCCTAGATAAGAAAGACTGGGAAGATGCAAACTGTTCCGTGTGCATGGAGTTCCCTCATAATGCTGTTCTTCTTCTCTGTTCCTCTCACGACAAGGGTTGCCGTCCCTATATGTGTGGAACTAGCTTAAAATATTCCAACTGCCTTGACCAGTACAAGAAAGCCTATACGAAAGTGACCTGTCCTAATGATGGACAACCTTCACATGGTTCAGTTCCTTATCCTCTGGAGATACCCGATTCCACCTTGCCAGTTGAGAAGCCTGAAGCAGCGGAGCTTGCATGCCCACTTTGCAGGGGCCAGGTGAAAGGATGGACTGTGGTTGAACCTGCACGAGAGTATCTTAACTTGAAGAAGAGAAGCTGCATGCAGGAGAACTGCCCGTTCATTGGAAACTACAAGGAGCTTAGGAAGCACGTGAAGGCAGAGCATCCCTCCGCACGGCCGCGCGAAGTCGATCCAGCCCATGAACAGAAATGGAGAAGGCTCGAGCGCGAACGGGAGCGCGATGACGTGATCAGCACGATAAGGTCAACAATGCCTGGGGCTATGGTGTTCGGGGACTATGTAATAGAAGGGAACAATTATGGTCTGGACTCAGATGAAGAGGACGACGAGGCCTTAGATGCCGATGCCGCAGATCCCAACGGAGGTTTAGAGGTGGGAGTAGATAGCAATTTGGTGAACGTCTTTCTCCTACTGCACGCATTTGGGCAGTCAGGGAATGTCAACTTAGGGCGGTTGGGACAGCCTGCGGGGGCGCTTGGTGTCCGCCACACTTCTCCTGTTGTAGGTTTAAATTCATCCGACGAAGACGATGACAATGACAGTGACGGTGACAACGGTAATAGTATGTCCCTGGTTAACCGGCTCCGCCGACATGGTAGGGTGTTGTTAGGACGATCGGGAAGGAGGCGTAGACATAGAGAAGCCAGTGGAGACCAGTGACGGACCGTAATCTCGATAAAAAGGGGGAATAGGAAAATTTCCTTAGGTAAATAGTTTTAGGAAGAAGAAAATTGAAAAAAAAGGGTTAGGGAAAACATAGATGATTTACATTTACTTGCTCATTTATATTGCAGGTTTGTTGACAAGATTGGTTGGGAAAGTTGGTGTATTTTTTTCCCATTGGTGTAATTTTTCTGATGTAACTTTTCCTAATTTCCTTCCCCTCCTTTTCTTTATTTATTCTGTTATGTTAAAATGGTGAACATTTCCCATGTGAAGATTACCAATGTAACACATGTACATTTATTTTATCCCTTTGTTCTCAAGTCTTTGTGTGTGTTTTATGTTTATGCTATTGAATTCCTGAATTTCATCAATGTCGTGGTGAAAGTTGTGTGTATACTGCGACACAACATGATAAAACAATATCCAGCACGACAACGCGTTTGACACGAGATGACCCAATACTTTTGATACATTATTATGTTTAGTTTATAATTATACCCTTAATTATGCATGTTGCGCATGCCAAATGTTTCACAACATGACTAATTAATCGTTCATGCGTGTTTTGAAGGCCCAACATAAAGACAACACTACAAAATGTGCAAGCTATAACACGCTAATTTCGTGTTGTGTTACTTCATGAATTGCTAGCTCTACACGCTAATTGTTTGCTCCTTCAAAATCTAAGGTTCAAGTCTCGATTGTACGTTTGTTTATAAAAAATAAAAAAATTTGCTAGATCTAGGTTAAGGGATACAAATTGTCAAGAAAATAAGTAGAATGGTCAAGCCACCCATACGACACCGTTTTGAGCTTGCATGTTCATATCCATCTCCTTCTCCGATACACTTCGCTTCTCTATACTTTGAAATGAACAATGGCGGGCTCAATTCGCGCCTCTCTCTAAAACCCCCAAAGCCCTAAACCATTACCATCTCAATCTCTCTTCGCTTCTACTGATTTTGCCCCAAATTTTGTATCCACAACTTAGCTTCTCAAAGCCTTACTCTCTGTCTCTGCCAAAGTGATTTTTTGTTTTCCAGAAGATTTCAGGTAGAAGCAGCAGATACCAGAAACCACACACAACCCTCACTCTCCATGGGATCTCCGATTGAGACCTCGCTTCTTTCCAAACTCGAATCCTCCGATTCCGAAGATATCTACGAGCTGTTCTCAGCCCATCTCCAGCCATTTGAAGCTTTCACAAACCCCAAGAAACCCTCCAAGAGGTCGTCCAAATCCGCTGCCGATGCCAACCAGTCCTCAATCCGGTCGCTCGCCAAGCAATTTCTTCCGTTCCTCAACCGCTCCCTCGGAATCCTCCCCAAGCGCCTCTCCGATCCGTCCAGGAACACGCTATCGGCTCCCGGACTGTTCGATACCTACAGGTTGTGCCTCAATTGCTTGGACCTGATAACGTCGCAGTTGTCGTGTAAGCCGTATATGGTGGATTTGCAGAGGGTGAGGTTGGTGCATTGTTTTGAGACGAGTGGGTTGTATAAGGAGGCGGAAATGGAGGGGTTTGGGCTCTTGGAGAGGCTGAAGAGTGTTGATTTTGGGAAGAAGGCGGGGAAGTTGGAGGGGAGGTGGTTGCCGGGTGTGGAGAAGGGAGGTGGTGATGAGGAGTTTGTGCTTTTGGTTGTGGAGGTTGTGGTGACTCTGGTGAAGTGTGCGGCCATGGGGAAGAGCAAAGAGAGTGGGGATTATAGGAGGGTGCTGGATTTGGTGGAGGAGGTCAGGCCTTGGTTCAGGTGTGTGACTTTAATTATCAAAGTGTTGTACATGTTTGTGATCTCAAATCAAATGGCAAATGTTTTTGCCGAATCAATACTACTATTGCTACTCTAGGTGATGCTATTGAAGCAATTTGTTAAGAGGGAAGTTATATATTTGGTACCTGAGATGCATTGGCTGCTTGTTGTTCAAGAGCAGAGTGCAAAGCATTATGGGTTATAGTAAGCTAGGCGTATACTAGAAATTAAATGGGTAGTTATGGGTTTCTGTGTGGGATATAGTTAGTGGTAGGATCGATAAAATTTCTTCTTCCGTGTAATATTTTATTTGCGGATTCCGTCCACGGAATTGACGGAATGTCCTGATTTGACACGGTTTCTGAAAACATTTGGACTAAATTGACATGATTGGATAACCTTTGGACTAAACTGATTCAATTGATCGTTCAGGGACTAAATCGACACGTTTTGGATAGTTTAGGGACTAAATTGGACCTTTTTCCTTTTTCAAGTGGTTTTCATGTTTGTGGGATTTAAAGTCGTTCTGCTAATGGATACCTGTTTCTACTACTTGAGCCGCTGCATACATAATTATCTTAATATTTTGCAGAAAATTTTAGCTGCAATATTGGGCTGAGTTTAGTGGTTTGTTGATTGGATGATGCGGATTTGTATGTTTCAGGATGCTAGATGCTGGTAGATATGAGAAATTGCATAGGGCTCTGGTGACGTATCTGGGAAAGTGTGCCTTATTTTTGGTTGGGGAGCTAAAGGAATTTGATGGCAATTTGCTATGCGTCTTCTGCGTGAAAGCATTGACCGAGTATGCAGAGTCTTCAATGAAAGATCAAATTTATAAGGTGGCTTATGTCCGGTTTTTATCTGAATATGCAATGATTTTTTTTAATCTTTCTCTTATTGATCTTGGTATGCAGTTTGCCTGTAGGATATGCTCCTCTCTATATTCACATCAGGAGGATAGATCCTCGGTTGTCACTGACTTATTAATATGTGCCCTGGACACTGTTGCCCATCAATGCAAGGTAATACTACATAAGTTTTATATGAAATTCAAAATAGTTACGGAGACACTCAACTAAACTACGCTTTCATTTCCATACTTTCCAATGTTTAGTTTAATTTTCAGTTTTTTTGTTCTAGGCAGCTTCATATAGCAGATAAGCAGTTTATATTAGCTATATTCTACAATAAGTAGTAGAAGTGTGTCATGTCTTATTTTTAGTGCTTGAACTACCTTACGTTCACGAATTAGAAAATATAGTAGGAAAAAATAGCAGAACAGGTGTTATCTCTTACATGTACAGACAACTCATTGTAAACATCTTTATTACTGATCATTTTCATCTTCTTGAAACCTGTGCTTGAGCTCTTATTAGTTTCTCATTTGCATCTTATCTCTCCAGTCTAACTGAACTATTGATCAAAATATATGTTTCTAGGTTGAAAAGGAAGCTACTGGAGTAGAGTTTGTTGAACTGGTATCTTATTGTGCCAATAAATGTAGAGCCTCAAGTGCAAGTTCTCATAAGGCTCTTGCAGCACATCTATACAAAATAGCAGGTGATTTCCGTCAGGTATCTTTTCTATTTACTTTAATATGTACTGTCTCGTGGCATTATGTTCATATGTTTCATAATTGTTTGCATGAGTGTACCAAATACTGAAATTCATATGTTTTAACTTCTTTGGCAGGTTTTGATACCCCTAGATTTTATTTTAGGGCTGTATGCCACTGGGTTGTACTTTACTGATTGCAGTCTTAAGTTCAAACATGGTGATTTCACAAGCTCGAGAGGTGTAGTATATGAGTTTGTTGTCAGAATTTTGCTCAATGATACAAACAGTGTTGCGTCTTCACTTAAATCAGCAAAAAGTTACTTTCCCATTAACTGCAACGTGAAATGTGCACCATCCTGTCCTGAGCATAAGGATTCTGATGGTCGAACTCACTCACATAAGGATTTTGATCGTGAGGCATCCAAAACTTTTACGCAGAAGACTAGAAAGGCTTATCTGTTACCATACTTAAATGCAATGAAATTTTTGTGTCAGCCTCTCGCTGAATTTGTTAACTCTGAAAAGAAGCTGATAGTTGGTGAAAATGAAGATGCATCTGTTTCAACTGAATTGTGTCATATCCAAGATGCGTTCCATCAATTTTGTGATGTTCTCTTAAGTCACAAGTATGTCACTTTTTTTTTTGTCCATGTCTCAGTCTCAATCTCTTAACTATTACTGTGTTTGCTCTAGCTACTTGTACACTTGGCACTTTTAGCAGTCGATTGTGCATTTGTTTTTTATTCTTATTTTTCATACCCAAATGGTCACTAATGACAATACTCCAAAATGGAGCACTAATTTGCCCTTTGTTATATATAACTGCTATACTTGTCTATTGAACATTGAGTTGAAATAATAGGAAGGCGAGAGTGCAAAATATTAGGATGTAGCAATGCATCGGCATGATTGTTCTTTCTTTGCATACTCCATCTGTCCCAAAATGAGTGTCTACTTTCTCATATATGTAAAAATTAAGAATAAGTTGGAGAGAACTTTCCCCTTTTTACCCCCATGTGCTCTTGTTGCCACCAACTCAAGAAGTTTTAACTAACTTATTTTAGGGGTAATGTTGGTAATTATGATTATAGAATGGTAGCTGCTCTTTTCATAGTCATGCCTTACATATTGAATTTAATATCTTTTATAGGCATAATGACGGGGTTTTTAGGAGCTACTTCAGCTCTTTCTCGAACGGATGTTAAGAGGGGCTTAGCATATTTTACAATCTCTCAGTTGGGTTGTATGATATATAGCTCCAGGCACGGGGTCTTATCGAGTCACTTTATTTCATTTGATTACTCATGCTTATTAACTCAAAAAGTTAAACTATTTTTTCCTAGTGGTATTGTTGGTAACTCATGCATAACTAACTAACCAAAAAAGAAAGTGAAATCTCATTTTGGAGTGGAGTATTATTTTCTTATTTTATGACATCAAAAGGCTCCTAAAGGAGAACTTAATTTGTTGCAGACAGCTTACTTGAGTGTGTTGTATGGTCAAGTCAAGGGAGATCCTAAATTTGAGTTCATACATAAGTTTGTCATGTTGTTTATCTTGTCTTGTATAGTTAAGCATGTCAATGAGGTTGCTCTTCTTTTACTTATTTATGGATGCAGCTATTCATCTCAGGAGGGAGAGGCATTTGATTTGAACAAAATGATACTCAGTGTAGCTGTAGCAGCTTTCACTCTCTCAGTCAGAACACAGCTTAACATGAAGGTTTCGCTCTTATTGTGTAATATTTATTGGACTCTTCATTTGCTGATGCATGCTTATTTTCTTAAAATATCACCTCAATTCACCAAGATGATGTTTTTTTTTTCCTTTCCTTTTTTGTCTAGTTGAGTGGTTTGCTCTTTTTTATTTCAGAGAAGTGTGAATTTAATTAAACACATCATTGCAAGTGAATGGATACAACCACATGGGCTGAAGTTTCTATTTGCCTCTCTTTACAATGTTGGTGTTATTCTGTACAGAAATAAGCAACTGACAGAGGTAATTCCTTTAAAAAGATATCTAGGACATTAGATCAAGATTTCTTTGATTTCACATTCATCAAATAGGATTGTCGTACTGCTTCTTATGCATTTATGGCCTTTGGTTAATACTAAGAGATTAGTCTATCTCTGCAGGCTTCAAAGGCACTGAAGCTATGTTCTAGAGCTTCTTGGACTTGTGTTGTACTTCTTTGCCAGTTGTTTGTCAACAGATCAAGTGATCATTGTGGAGATCTCAGTGAAGATGGTCTTGTAGAATTTATTTCTGATGCATGCTCAAAAAGTGTTTTTCTTTTGGATGTTCTTCATCAATGTGGCAGTAATAAGGCAAAGAGAATAATTCTAGATAGTCTGGGAAGTTGGTCTATTGCTGGAAATTTGCTCAAGAAGTTGCCAGGTCCTAAACTTCTGGTCAAACAGTGGGTTAAGGTATGTTCAATAATACCGACTATCTGCTTAAAATCTTGAATAAACAATGTGTTTGGCCTGCCAAATGAGGGGTGGTTATTACTTACAGGTGAGGAGATTGTTAAATGAAGGTCTATTATATCAGTTTAAGCTGTTAAGAGTAACTGGTTAACACATGAAAGCTTATTCTGTTAACTATGGCTGTCTCATTATTTTTTCAGATAGAATGTCAACTCCGAAAGAATACAGATGTAGTGGATTGTGCTCCAACTTTATATTGTTCACTGTCATCCTCTGCAAAAGTTTCAGAAAGGACAATTGGCTTAATCTTAGAGGAGGTTCGACCTCTTTGTGGATCTTTACTTCAATCAGATTTTCTTATTTTGAATTTTTTTCCTGTTTGTTTTTTGCTAGTCACTTATGTTTTTACTTTGTATTCTTGAATTGCTTTAGGAGCTTGTTGCATATGAAGAGATGGAGGTTTTGTGTCCAAAATTCTGCCAGAGAATGCAAATGAAAATTATAGATATCCTCTTGGAAAATGTATATGTTACACACAATTACTGTATAGAGAAAGCTAGAATTTTAATCAGAAAAGGAAGGGCATTCAGGACTCTTGGAGGAGAAGGTCTGAAAGACTGTATTCAGTGTTTGTCAGAAGCCATCTATACAATGGCGAGTTATTTACTCTGGTTTATATTTTGTTCTTCTTCTATTGTTTAGTGCCTTCAATAGTAGATCTGCTATCTATGGATTGAATTTTGGCTGACATAAAATCTTATTGAAACAGAAAGACAAGCAGGGTGAAAGAAGCGGTTGCGATATCTCAACCTGTCATCAATTAGCTGTAGCATATAGCTTGCGTGCACTGTGCACCCAGGAAGCAGAGCCACAGTCCAAGGTGTTAATAGAGGAATGACTATTCTTGGAATTGAATGACTAATTCATTAAGGCTCTCCATAGTATCAACCTTGTTTAATTACTAATTGTATGTTTTGTCTTTGGTATAATCAGCGAATCTTTCAAGATATAAATGAAGCTCTGAATCTGTGGTTGAGTATACCTTTTCCAGATCATTGCTCAGAGAATTACCAGCACAATATTGTGTCCAAAAGTACAATGATACTTCTGTATAATATGATTGATTTGTTGTCAATGAAGGTATGCCTGATGATTTTATATGGTGGAATGGGTTACTATGAGTATCTTGGCTTATTATTCATTTCTTTGCTTTTGTATTTCCAGGGTTGTGTAGATTTTCACAAAGACATATATGAACTGATGATTAGGTTTTTCAAATGGAAGAATGTTTCACCAGAGAAGTGCTTGGCTGCACTGTGGGAATGTAGAAGGCTTAGTCATGCTCTTTGTATCTCACCTGTGAATGAATCGTTTATCTCGAACTTGTCTGAACAATGTGGTGAACTTTCCAGGCCTATTGATTTCTGGATACGCTGTTTCAATGGATCCCGGCCACTAGAAGTTGGGTTCAAGCAAAGCTTAACTTTTGCACTATCGATCATGCCCTCCAACTCTCTTGGTCATGACAGCTTTTCTCAGTCTTATATCACAATTGATGATGTTAACGGGACTGCTTTGGAACTTATTTCAGCTGGAAGATCCTCCCAGGTTGTCAAGTGGGTTATTGTTTTGCACTCATTACAAATCATTACGATTCTGTGCGTTAATCACATGCTTCTATTTTCACAGGTTATAGCACCCTGCCAAATTTTCCTTGCTGGATATCTTTACTATGATTTATGTGAAAGACTTGTTGCGAAAGGACGGTTATCTGAGGTAACCTGAAATCTTTTCCCCTTGCTTTTAGTTACCCATAGTGATTTGTCAACATAATCTGAGAAAGTGTATTGTCAGTAAAATTTGGACTATTTTTTGCACAAGGAATTTACATATTGCTCTTGCGAAAGCAATACATTAGCATCATATAATACACTCACATTGTTAGCTCACCTATTAGAGGTTTGCAAACGGAACTAAAACTTAGGTACCCCTGTCAAAACAATTTAGAACATAGGTGCTTTATGTTTTTTTTTTTTGGAACGAAAAAATGGGCCCCAAGTTTCATTACCCTCCCAACCCACCCACACCAGAAAAGGAAAAGAAAAAACAATTTAGCCAACAGTCAATTGGAACTGCGGGCCAAATTTTGATCATGTTTACAGGCAAAATCCATAAACATGAAATACACTAGTGGGAAAAGGAGAACAAAAAAAGATACAGAAAAGTAAAAATTTAAGACTGGGGCACTATATACTGTACTGTGTACACTGTACACTATCCTGGGGTCTCCTAAAAAGTTTACAGACTTGTTTGATTAAAAGATTCAGATTATTTCCTATGTATCTGCTAATCCAATGGATAACTGCCTCATATTCTGCTGAATCACCGAATCAGTGGCTTTATTTCTTTTCATACTGGACTAATAAGAGGTTTAGCTATAGTAGCCCCCTTTCTATCTGTGTCACATGAATGTTCACTGATTTGTGTGTGATACATCTCGATTATCAAAACTTCTATTCAATTGTAGATCTAATGCTACTTCTCAGATGTATCATCAATTTGTTTTCTTTAACATGTAGAAGTATATATGCTTATCTCCTTAGTAGCTGGTAGTCCTGTTAAAAGTTGGCAAGTTCAAATTAATTCTGGATGCACATATTTTGGATGAAAATCATTTGTTACCTTGTCCAATTGTAATGGTTTTCCTCTTGTATACCATCTGTAAACTTTTCTAATAAGATTCTTTTTAACCTGTAGGCTCTTTCATATGCAAAAGAAGCCCATAGATTGCGCACTAAACTCTTTCAAGAAAAATTTATGTACTCTGTTGAGCAGCATAGTGGGAAGAATGAAAGTGGGGAAATCATCCAGAAGCATACATATGGTATTAGTACTCTCCAAGTGGTTGGATCAGTTGGTAAAGAAGTTTTGTCATTTGATGCTGGCTCATGGGACTTGGAAGGCTATCTTAGTCCATGGAAAGTACTTCAGTGCTATCTTGAAAGCATTCTACAGGTTTGACTGTTATGTTTCCTATCTATTTGACCTGATTTGGAAATTTGACACAATAATCTGGCGTGTTGCTAACACTTTGATTTGACATAGTGGTAGCTTATAATTCTCAGGTTGGAGTCGTCCATGAAATAATTGGAAATGGAGCAGAAGCTGAAGCTTTTTTACTCTGGGGAAAAAACATCTCATCCTTACAGTGTCTGCCAATTTTTATAGTTGCCTTTTCATCTGTGTTAGGTATGAGAATATATTTTTCCCTTGTTTCTGTCTCGTTTTGTCTGTCTGACTCCTCGTTGTCTACCTGGCTTGAAAGAGACTTGATCATCATTTATCAGCTAAATTACTATTTACTTTTTTTAGGAAAACTATACCGTAAGAAACAGCTATGGGATTTAGCAGAAAAGGAACTTCAGAACGCAAAACATATTTTAGCCGATGATAGTGCAACTATCTCTTGCTCAAAGTGTAGATTGCTGCAGGAAGTCACCATAGATTGGCAATTTGGTGATTTATTTCGAAGTCATTATGATGATACCAAGGGGAATACTTCTTCAGAAAGATTATCTTCTGCTGAACAGTTGTACAGATCAGCTCTAGACAAACTGAGTCTTCCAGAGTGGAAAAATCCTATCAGTTATCCTGCAGAAGCAAATGCTCAGAGTGAATTTGGTGATAACACTGCTTATGCTCATTCTATACCAGCTGGGTCAGATGGGGAATCTCTTTTCATGAAAGAGGGTCCAAAAGCAAAGATGGAAGTCAAAAGATGTAGAAAAACTAAGAATTCTTTGAAATCTTTACCAAAGGAGCATTCTATTATAAATGAGAACAATTCAAGGGTAACTCGTTCCAGATATCGATCTTCTCAGAACCAAAGTGTAAGTGTTTCTAGTCAGGTACAGATTGGCCGTACAAAACAATCCAACAACAATCATGTGTCTGATAGTCAGGAGAGGTTGCTGTCTGAAATGAAGAGTTCTGTGGTTGACTCAGAGAGGGAAGTCACATGTATTTGCAACAACGTGGGGTGTTGGCAGTGCCTTCTTAAGGATGTTATAGGGTCTGGTTTAGTGAACAGTTTTATAAATGTGAAATGGGAGTTTGTTCGCCGGCAACATGTAGTGAGAGTACTCTCTGGCATAGGTATGAGAACAACCACTTATTATCACTATTCATTGCGCACAAGTGTGTGTGTGTGTGTGTATTCTAGTAAACAGGTTCTCATTATATATTTGATAGTAAAGCTATGTTGAACAATGAATTTATTGGAAGGTAGAAAAGGTGAGATTTTATAATACTTGGTAACAACTATACCTTTGCCAAATTCTTATGAGCATTAATGTAGAACGCATCTGCATTTGACAAATTTGAATTTGTGATTTATTGTTTGTAATATTCATCTTATTCCTGTTTAGTTTTGCATGTCATATTTATATGTGCACAGGTTATGTTGGGACATCAAACTTCGCATTGATGCCTAGGAAAATTATAAAAGTACTGGTATACTATTCTCTCAATCTACCGAAAAAAGTGATAGTGCTTAATGGTATAAAAAATATGGTGAGAGAGCAGAGAGTGAGTGACTGCAAGCGAATTGGTTTGTCTGTATGCTGGACATGGATGCACAATAACTAGTACAAAATTACTACTCCATAGTATAAGCACGTTAAATCTTAGATTTCTTTTCCCTTTCTTTGTTGCATGCAATGGATACACCGACTTCTTCTGTCAATGTCTTATTATTTGTAGACTTACTATTTACATCTAGCTGCCATTATTTTCTAATTTGACTATTATTATATGCATTTTCAGGAAAATGCTTGGGAAGGCATGGCCCAATTCATGGAGCACATGAGATATTTTTGCAGAGCATTTCTGTCTTAGTCAGCAGAAACACATTCCACCAAGCTTACTCTTCTGCTCATCCTGCTTTTTTGCTTAACTTGCTTGGGAAGGAAATCTCTGGAGACGTTTTAGCAGTTCAACGTGCAGTAGTACTTTACAATATATGTTGGTTATCTTTGAAATGTTACCATTCTAAGGAAGCGAGGTATTGTTAATAGTGTGCTCTTTATCTCTTATGCATTTAATATGTTGTTATTTGTGCTGCATATGAAAATGGTGTTAAATGTATATTATATAATAAGTAATACAATGTGCAAGTTTTAATGCATCTTTGTGATTTATGTGATACACACAACACATATACTCTAGATACTGATGTAGTTATTTGTGACTGGATGTCTGATTCCCTATCATGTCACCATGTATTCATATATATATATATATATATAAAATATATTAAAAAATATAAATAGTAAATCTTTCTTTAATAATGGTTTCTGTGACTAACTTCTGTAGCGGTTCTCGGGTTTCCTCTATTCTCCAGGAACAGTTGCTGCATTTTGTCTGACATTCAGCTACCTAACATAGTGCGGTGGTTGATGCTAGCCTTTGTGCTCTGTCGTGAGGTTCCTGCACTTTTTCAGAAGGTCAGGCTTCTTTAGTTTGGTTATTGTAATTATTCTGACTGGTCTAATGAAATTAATTTAAATATTTGTTTGTAGTTTGATGGTCAACTTTAGTTTTCCCAGTGAATAAATATTTACAATTTCAAGACATGTACCATCTAAATCTGGCGACTTCTACTTATAGGACAGCTCCAAAAAAATTCCCCTTTATTCATTCCTTCGAATGAGAATGTGTAGATCCAAAACTAGACATGTTTCTTCTTTTAATACAATTTCTTTAAGTATAATAAACTCAAATGAATTCATACATTACTTTTCTTGGTTTTATGTGAAGCTTAATAATCTTCAAAATCAAATTCATAATATTGAAGCCAATAAAGATTCTGGTTACATCCCTTCAGAAAAAAAAAGATTCTGGTTGCATTATCAGAGAGATTCTGCTTTTGTTCTTCCCATCTATTTTTTCTTTCTTTTCAATTATGGTTTTTTATATATATTTTTTATAGCATATCAGTTAACTGTGTCACCACATATGAACCATGTGCAAGTCAAAAGTGCTTGGGAGTTTGGGGATGAAATGAAGTTTGTTGAAGCAGAAACTATTGGTCTGGACCATTGATTTTGTTTTTGTAATTGAAACTTGGACATCTTTTAAATAAATGTATTCATGGCGATACTGTTTTTAATGTGCACAGCTTTCCTGCATAAATTATGAGTACCTTTAGGTTGCGTTTGTATAACTGGA
The DNA here is from genome assembly GCA_036897485.1 of Pelargonium nanum. Classification (NCBI taxonomy): domain Eukaryota; kingdom Viridiplantae; phylum Streptophyta; class Magnoliopsida; order Geraniales; family Geraniaceae; genus Pelargonium; species Pelargonium nanum. The sequence goes on along the minus strand of JAYMTF010000533.1, from coordinate 3,842 downwards.
TTCATAATTGAAATGTTGTATTTCAAATACAAATATGATGTTTTGGAAGTCATAGTATTTCAAATGATAAGCCAGGAGTTGTCATTTGAAATATCATGTTGTAGTCATGTTTTGAATCTTATTTGATTTGAGCCAAATCCAAATTCGTTTTGCATCCAAACATTGTATTTAGCTAAAATCTAGTATTTCTAATCAAACCCAAGAATCCAAAAGGACCATTAAAGAGCATAAATTTCAGAAAAAATAATTGATTATTTGAGTTAGATGCCATTCTGTTACTTCCTCATTATAAATTTGAATGACATGATGATTGATTCTTGCTCTTTGATACAACAGGTTTCTAGATTGCTTGCTGTTATATATTTACTTTCTACCTCAAGTGAGTCTTTTTCTTTGCCCTCTTCTTCCAATGTACTCTCTGTAAATCATTGGGCTTCCTATTTCCACCAAGCCTCAGTCGGAACTCAACTTAACCACCAGCTCCTCTCGAATATGACTGTGAAACATACAGCTGAACGTCTTATCACTGCTGAGGTATGTATGCACCCTTACATCCCTGCTCCTTGTAGAATCAGGGTCAATCACTAGTGCGTTAAATAATCAAAGTACTAGTAAAAAAGTTATTTTGAATCATATCTCTTGATTTTAGCTTTCTATTATCTTATAGATATTCAATTTTTTAAGTGGTCTGTTATTTCAGGGCTCACACACTGACTCAATTTGCATAGGAGCAGAATCATACAACCCATTAAGGTCACATCACAGTATCCACATTTATGGAATATGCCATTGCTTATTGTGCTCACTAACTTTAACTATGTTCTTTTCCTTGTTGCTACAGGCTTGCACCTGAATCTGTTCAAGATCTTGAAACTTTTGTATCAAACTTTTTTGTTGGCCTTCCTTGCACCACAGTCATCTGTATAAGCATGCTTGGGGGTGCTTATGCTTGTTTATTACAAGAATTGCTGCTCCATCCTTCTCAAGTACATGCATGGATGCTATTATCACGCCTCAACTCTAAGAGTAAACCTGTTGTTGTACTTCTACCAGTGGATTCAATTCTAGAAGGTATGTTGTCTCATGCAAGCATGAATAATTGGATATTCAGATTTATATGCACAATAATTTTTTATGTCCAAGTGGCAACGAACTGACTATGTAGCAAATTTTGTCAGAAGCTTCAGATGATGATTGTGACGTTGAAAGTTCGGGATCTGGGACAATTTATGAAGGAATGGATGTTGATAAACATTGGCATTGTCCCTGGGGATACACAATAGTTGATGATGTGGCTCCTGCCTTTAAACTGATTTTGGAGGAGAACTACTTGTCATCTTCAGTCTTTCCTCCAGAAGATACGAAAAGAAATAGAACCCTTTGGTGGGCTCGTAGGAAGAAGCTTGATCACCGCCTTGGTAAACTGTTGAGGTATTTCTTGTAGATGTCTATATATTAGATGTTTGCATGTGCACTTTCATGTGAATAGGAGTATATTGCCCAATAGTTATCCGTTAAATTTCTAATTTGGTTGACACTTGAGATAGTAGTAGTCATCGTTTCATATGCTAGTTTATTAACAGCAGTGAACATCCTCAAGAAGTTATAATCCATACTATGGGATTATTAAATTTTGTGAACTGAGATTGGTTCATGCACCAGGAACCTGGAAGATTCATGGTTGGGTCCCTGGAAATATTTGCTTTTGGGAGAATGGTCAGATTGTAAGCTCCTGGATTCAGTACATAAGAAGCTAGTGCATGATCTAAGAGCTAAATGCAAATTTGAAGTGGATGAGAATTTTCTTAAAGCTGTTCTTGGAGGTGCTAGGAATGCCTCTGACATGGAGTCGTGTATTTCACAGCTATGTTCAACTAAGGGTTGCTGCATTCTTAGATGTGGTTACTGTAATGAAGAAAGCGGTGGGGCATTGTCTTACAGATCTAGTGGAGCTGATAACCTATCTACATTGGCCTTGCAACTATTACGCGAAGCAGTAAATGATCTTGAAAAGGAAGATTCTATCAATAGGGAACCTATAATTCTGGTGCCAGATTGTGAGGTGCAGGTATGTCCTAGCTAATTTATCACCTTTTACATTTTTCATGAATTAATTTATGAAGATGTGCAGTATTTTTATTATAAACATCATCTTAATTTATTGATTGTTGCGCAGATGCTTCCCTGGGAGAATTTACCTATACTAAGAAACCATGAGGTTTATCGCATGCCTTCAGTTGGCAGCATCTCTGCATCACTTGATAGGAGCCGCCACCGTCAAGAGCAAGCTGGGAGGCTTATTGCTGCATTTCCTTTGATAGATCCCTTGGATGCATTTTATCTGTTAAATCCCAGTGGAGATCTCAGCAGGACACAAGTTGAATTTGAGAAATGGTTTAGAGATCAGAACTTGCAGGTAAAAAAGGATGGTACCTGTGTCTGGTAGTGGTTATAATGCAACTCTCTCCCAGAGTGGATACATGCATTTATTGACTTATTTGTGTATTTTGGTTTTTAAATAATGTTTCATTGATATTGTCATACAGGGGAAAGCTGGATTTGCACCTACAGCTGAAGAGTTGGCTGAAGCCTTGAAAAGCCATGACCTGTTTATTTATTTTGGCCATGGAAGTGGTATGTTTACTACTGCTAATTACTGATTTCATTTCTGCCTTAAAATGGTTATTCTATTTCTGGCTCTGCTTTGATGGGGATCACTATTTATCTACTCTTAAAATCAGAAAAGTTTGAATTTGAGTCTGACAACTCTGTTTAAACAGTTGCACTTAGGTTTAGTATGGTATGATAATTGCATGTTAGTTGGATCATTAGAAACAATCTTTTGCATTGATGTTGAATTCCGAGTTCTGTATTCGCATTGGTACAGGGGCACAGTACATTCCTAAACACGAGATTCAGAAGCTGGAAAATTGTGCTGCTACCCTTCTGATGGGATGCAGTAGCGGGTCTCTGTCGCTTAATGGATCTTACACTCCACAAGGTGCTCCTCTATCATATCTTTTAGCTGGTTCTCCTGTTATAGTTGCCAATCTATGGGAAGTCACAGACAAGGATATTGACCGGTTTGCAAAGGCCATGCTCGACGCTTGGATGAAGGAAAGATCTAGTTGTTCTATGGACTGTCCCGAGTGCAGTTCAGTTGCCAAAGAATTTGAAGCCATGACCATAAAAGGCTGCAAGGTGAATGCCAAGAAAAAAGCCACAAGAAAGAAAGTACCCGAGGTTAGTAGCAAAACCAGTCTATGCAGCGATTGTTGTGAGCATAGACCAAAGATCGGGTCTTTCATGGGTCCGGCTCCCGGGGCCTGCACACTCCCTTTCTTGATTGGAGCAGCCCCAGTATGTTATGGCGTACCCACAGGTATACGGAGAAAGGACACGTAGAAGTGTGGCACCAGATTTTCACTAACGATCCATAGTCATTCTTTACATTACCAGTTAGAAAATACATTGATAAAGATTACTAATTTATGTCTAGTTCCAGTTTCACACATCATTTCTTGTAATGTCAGTGTATTTTTTTTAGTTTTTCAAAAATTTCTGTATGAGAACTCACTTGGATTCAGGTGGGAATGTTTGTTAAACAAACATATAGTTAGTTGTACACATAGGAAATGAGAAGAAACTGTATAGTATTGATATTGGCATCTTTGTTCTATTGAATGAATTAATGTTGGTTATGCACAACTGTAATGTCTTGTCCCTGGATATTCTCCTTTTTCAAGCACTCAAAAGCCCAAGTTTTTACCGCTTCCGCATGGGATGGATTGAATGTTTCGAACCTGAGACCTCGAGGAGACCAATCGCCTCAATCTCCATAC
>JAYMTF010000532.1:0-34302 GCA_036897485.1 Pelargonium nanum | reverse complement strand
CCCTAGCCTAGGACTTTTGGCACCTTACTGCACCAAAGTGGTCTCTTACACCACCACCATCGAGTTTGTTATTATGTATTGATCCTATAGAACACTAAATTTTGGTTGGGGATTGAGATTTGTATGCATGATTGTTTCATTAGCACTTTTTAGAATGAGTTTAGTTTATACCAGACAAGAGTCCGTTGTGTCGTATTTGGGAAAAATATGAAGATAAAGTTTGCATCCCTTTGCGACTTTGTCCCTCAAACTCGGGTGCCAAGGGGAAGTTACTCTCCCACAGTGTTTAATTAGCTCGCGACCGTGGCGATTCTGGCTGCCACGTGGAAGGCAATGTTCCCACTAGCATGCCACAGGCACACGGTCGTGGGTCATTTTGACCAATTTCTTCATCATTTCAACTCATTCTTTGATTCATCTTTACACTTGGGCAATTTTGAACGTTTTAGATTTCAACTATGAGAGTTATAGACGCACACTTAGTCTGAACTTCTTGTAATAGATTTGACTTGTCTCGACTCGAGCCGCAAGCTTCATCGTGATCGAACCACTTTCACAGGACACGTGTTAGTTCCTTAATTTATTACACTAGCTTCGAAAACCGAAACCACTCGGTTACATGAGTTTTATCAGTTGTAATACATAATTTTCGTTGCTATATAGATTATAAAAACCAATTGTGGACACAAAAGAAATGAAACATAACACAAAAACCATGACTACTCCTTCTCGAAACCACATCATCTCCAACATTGCAACAATATCATTACTGATTCTATCATTTTCCATAGTAATCCAATCAGCTCTGTTCGGTCTCCGGCAGAGAGAAATCGTGATAACCAACGACTCTCCGAAACCGGTGCTCGTACAATGCTTCTCGCCACTCAATAACGTGAGCAACAAGATAGGAACCGTAGGTACTAACCAGCAATTCATATTGAAATTTAGCAGAGATATGTTTGAAGACCCAGAATTTTACTGTTTAACGCCTTCGGGATGGTTCAAAGCGTTTTCGAGACTTTACGATTGTAACCGCAAAGAAGCTCATTTTACTTGCCATTGGAGAGTTAATGGAGATCAGCTTTTGCATTACCTGACGTCCACTCGGAGCTGGGAATCTGTTGGGTACGACGAGCATTTCCGATTTCCATTTGAAATTAATAATACCCAGAAATATAAATAAATGAAGGTTAATTTGTATTCCATATTTATAAAACTATAATGAGATAAGAAAGTGAGGACGAATGGTTAATATGAGATAAGAAAGGAGTGTTTTTTATATGTATTAAATTTATATATTTATTTATAAATTAGAGTGAAATTTGTATGTAAATTGTGAAATAATTAAGATTGCATTTTAATTTCTAGACTTTATTTGAATTCTTATAATATTATATTATGATATTATATTATGTCGATTATAATAGCCAATATCACTCATACATTGTATCAACAATGTAGTTTATAAATGCAATATATGCTATCACTGCCATTTTTGTTACCATTATATTCATTCAGCATAGCATTTATGTTGTGATCATACACAAAATAAACAACTCAAAGTAAAAGTGACCAAAACATGTTGGCCCAAGTGGTTAAATCACGCTGGATTTCCTCTGAGGTCTCAAGTTTGAGCTCCTTGTCAACAGTATGAGGTGAAATTTGTGGAGTGTGGTTTAGGGTAACGCTCTTTTTGGAGAGTGAGAAACATTGTTACTTCGAGTATGATGTCACGTTGCTGATAAAAAAATAAAAAACTTAGAGTAAAGGTGAATGTTAAACAAAGATAAAATGAGGGTGGAGTCATATGATACATGCCCTGAACTTGCATATATCATGGTTGTTTTGTGAACTTTTTGTCACAAAATCCACAACCCAACTCTTAAATCACATATTTTGAGCCTCTGACCATGTATATATAAAAGGAACCAGGAAATATGAATGCATTTTGGTGCATCATTGCTTTTAGATTACAAGTTTGAGTTCAATAATAATAATTTTCATGATCAAAATAATAAAAAAAGATTCTATAGTATTTATTGAGACATTATTGGAAACTAAACGACATTTGCAGTTAACCAAAATAGATATCAAATGAAATTTGAATTGTGGAGATGGACAACCTTTTAAGTGGATGAAATTAGGATGCACATTTCAATTTATTTATTAAAAAAGTTTGAAAGTATGTATTCAATTTATTTTTAAAACATAATTTAGTCATGCATAAATTATAATCAATATTCTTATAATAAGTTTATTAGAATCCACCGACACATTCATTTTAACATGGAAAGAGTAGTAAATAAAATATTTATTTTGAGAGTAAAGAGTCAAGCCAATTTGTTTGGGTACGATTGAAATTTGAAGAGCTGAATGTCACAAGTCATAACAGAGATAATTTGTAAGAGAGTTATGAAGTAAACATCAAACACGTATAATCGTACAGTGTTTGGCCAAGTTAGTTCGAACTCTATTGCTTTTTGAGCACCAAACTGGCTACACACAGCATATCCAATAATATTGGCAGAGAGAAAATAATACTATGATGCCTTGTAATTGATCCCACAAAAGAATGAGAAAATTTCTAGTTCAAGAGGGAAGCTTTGCTTTCCTGCTGGAATCTCTAGCGACGAATATCAAACTAACCTCAAGCAAAACTTAAGACATTGTGTACCACAAGAACATATTCCATCATTAAAACGATGATAACGGTTGACATCTCTAATAATTATCTCCCTCTGTGTGATTCTTGAAATGAGTTTGATTGCTATTTGGCAGTCCTCACAAAACTCGAAGGTTCTTGGTTATCAGAAGTCCGGTTCCTGGTGGAGTACTAACGAGTCCAACGCTAGCCTCTCGCCTCATCATCATCCACGTCATGGAAAACTGATCCGGTGTATGGGACATAGCCAGATTCTTTCATCAACCTTCCTATCCTCTCCAACTCTGCATATATTTCCTCGGAAAGGGGATGTGAAATATCTCCAGACACAAATGCATGAACTTTGTTTTGCAACTCCTTCCCACTTCCTTGCTTGAGCATAGATGTTTGATAAAATCACATAATTGCCTGCATCATTGGATTGTAGCTCAATTTGCTTGTCTAAAGCTAGCTCCCCTGACTCAACATTTCTATGGATTTTGCATGAATTTAGCAAAGCACCCCAAATACCCGAATCCGGCATCACTCTCATTACCACTATGGCCTAGCAGATCAACCATGCATGTATAACGTTGAATCATTGGAGCTATATATGTGGTAATCTCTCACCCGAAATATTCTTTTTACACAACACAACATTCTGCATTTTTTCGATCACTTTCTCATGTGCAAATGCCTCGTCAATTTCACCGAAGAACTAAACATAAGAAAAATATAAACTTTCCTATATCGCCAAACGATACCATAGTGAAAGTGCTGTCTCATTTTTTTCATAGACAAAGATACGGGCTAGTCACCCCAAACAACATCCAGAATGTACACAACTCTCAATCTCAATTACATTCATAAATTTACACAAGGCATTGGTTTGTAGCAGACTTCACTTGACTTCACTGCCCCAAGATATTAGATAATGATTTGTTGATGATCTGGAAAAGCTCCTCACTGAGAATGAAGGACATAATTAGAGTTAATGCAAACAGTGGAGAAACATGTGTAAATGCAACCTTTTTTCCGGGGCTTAGCATGATGTTCAATTTATACGATACACACAATATATGAATGCTGTACATAGTAATCAATCAGAGTTGCAATAACGAATAGAGTGAAGAAAGAAATGTAACTTTGCTTACCGGTCTGGTTTGTACAGGAGATAGCGGTATACAAACCACTGAAACGGATGAAAGTTTGAGTCAACATTTGAACAGGAAAAGAAAGGAATGTAAACATAGAAATTATAAATCAAAGATGGACGACGCTTCCATGGTTGACAAGATGGTGGAGGAAAAAAAAAAACATTTGAGAATTTCCGAAACATTTTGGTTGAATGGATGTAAGATTCATAATCATTTTCTTTTCCTCCAGCATCCCTAGCAACCATGTTACGGAGTAACTGTATCATCATACTTACCGATGAAACCAATACACCAATGAATTCTAGGACACCTGGTAGCAGTGGCAGCTTATCAATAGTCTGTTAACATAGAAGAAGTCAGGCCAGAAAAGTAAATCGGTGTATAAACATGGACATTAAGGAGAGAAATTTATCTCTCTTAATAAGCCGATGACCCATAAAACGATAGACCCAGATACATGTGTGCATGAAAAGATGTATTTATGCAGATTACAAACTCAATTCAGAGAACTGTGACATGATCAATAAGAAACACTAGAAGAAAATAATTATGAATGATATAGATGATGTGATATAAAGCCTCAACATTAAATATATCACAATTTTATTTCATACAATTTCTATAAAAAGATCATACGAGAGTCTTTCATCCACTCAGTTCTGCAATGTGTTTGAAGCCATACAGCACTACGATCAATGACAAAAGTTTCTATAATCAGGATGTCCATTCTCTTGCAATATATGAAAATATGAATTGCTTCAATTACCGTAAACAGGGTTGTTGCAGCCCAGAAAAATACTATACCAGCAAAACCCAGACCAATAACGCCAATTCGATCTTCAGGTGTATCCCACTATTTCAATCAAATTAACCCCAAATCAGTATCAAAGCCGAAAAGAAAATAAAATTAAAAAAAAAAAAAAAAACAGTTTCTCTGCCGGAAAAAAAAGTCTACAGCATGAACTTTTATGTTTCTCATAAAATAATGTAACTGCTGCTTCAGAGGTTCAAGTAACTAAAACAATAAACCCTGTCAATCTCTAATTCTAATCTCCCTACCCCAATCTGATATTATGGTGCCAGATTAGAAAGAATCTTTAGCTTCCTGGTGGAGACCAAGTGTCAACTTAACTAACAAAACAAGCATGATTTGAATTCTTCGGAATAAGTTGTAAGGAAAGTTAAAGGGGATGAGTTTGGAACTCACAAGATTTTGTACAGATTTAACAACACTGAGGGAGGTAGAAGATTCAGGACTTTCCCCAGCAGCCTTCATGACAAATGCAAAACGATTACGTGTCTCTGATTTGCAAGAAGATCATAAACATTAAGATGAATTACATTTGAATAAATTCATTTAACTAAATTTAAGAATTTGATTTACACAAAACTACAAACAAGATATTGATCATTTGCAGTCATCTTCAACCTCTAAATCACTTCGTAAGGACTGTCAAAACTATTCTAAACCTCCACAAACTAAATCCATTTTCATAGTGGCTGAAATTAACCGTGTATTCAACATTAAAGTCTGTTTGCGTGCATCACTAGCCTACTTCCATTAGACTACATTCATAACATTATCTTCGACAAAACAAATAAATATCACAATTTACCATAAGATGCTCTAAAGGAACGGGAACAAGATTTCATTCCAAAACCATTTTCATGACAAAAAAATCATAATACAAATATGAATAACGAGAATCGCATTCTCATTTCCATTATTGATTACCATTAGTAAACAATATTTTTTTTTTTAAACTCTACCTAACTTCCTTGAGCTTTAAGTGGTGCACTATGTTTTTACACTCCCTTCCCACAATCAATTAGACTAAAGGAAAGTTGTATGTATATAATATATTATATACAACCCAAAAGGCCAAAAGTAAAGAAAACTAAAAACGAGCTCCAATTATAGCTGATCAGCAAATAGAATTATTGAAGGAAAACAGTAGAATTTACAGAACTAAAATGAACGAAGCTGTGTGTTTTTTGTGTGTTAACCATTTGAACTGAAAAGCAAAATAATGTAGAATTGGTCTGTCTTCGATTTTATAACTCGATACCTCTGATGAAAGAAACTGAGAGCTCCTGATTTGTCTTGAAAATGGCTGGTCTTCCACGAGTCAACAATGGCGGCGGCAATTTTGCAAGAATGGAAGCCATGTCACTACCTGCAGAGAAAATGAAATTTTGGAAGAAAGATCAGATTTTGAGAAATGGGTTGTTGTCTTCGAGGTCAAAATAAAAGTGTCCGATGATCAGGAAGAAGAAGACAGTTAGGTTCACCTCTGGTGATGAACAGAACAAAATGATCTATTTGCTCTGTGCGCCACAGAAATATGCTTGGTGTTTGTGACTTGCTGCTTCATCATCTGTCTACTGAAGTTTTTGGAGTGACTGGGCCAAGTGATGTTTTTGAAAACCAAATACAGTTGGGCCTAATTGCAGCCCATAATTGGACCGCAGCAAAAGTTTAAAACATATTTCCATGGTAAATCACTCAATTTGTCCCAAACTTTCGTTTTCGACCCAATTCAGTTTTAAAATTTTTTTTTAACTAAAACTAGTATCTAAATTTTTGTGTTTTGACTCAATTTAGTCCATGAACTTTTATTTGATCCAAAACAATCTATGAACTTTCAAACATAGACCGAATTTGGTCCTTGATGGTAGCTGTGTAGGGGTCGTCGTTGGAGTTAGCAAGTTTGCTTGCCCCAAGCCTATAGGGAAGCGGAGCTTGCCAGTGAGGGAAGGGTTACGATGGGCGGTGGAGGTTGGTATTTGTCGGGTTGTTGTTGAGTCGGATGCAAAGTCATTTTTAGAGTTCGAGTTTCTAAATATACATATTTTTATCATCATACTAGTAATATTTATCAAAATAAGCTATTTAATATAACAATTATTAACAGTTACTCTGAATTCTGAAATCTTGTAAATAGGTAAGAAGGGTTGTAATAACAGTACAATAAAAAATAGTTATTTGTTGTTAACTTTTGTTAGTTGTTAAAATCAGCTTAGCAAAACCTTGCTGCAATTTTCATAGGCCGAAATGGCTGTCGGCTGATTCTTCTCAGTATTTGTTGGGTATTTATATATCAGACCCCAAAAAAGACTAATTACTTTATACGAGTCTATGACAATATTTTTCCTTCTTAATTACTCTTAACGACGCCGTTTGGTGATTGGATCTCGCAGGAGCATAGCATCGTAGCCATTTGGGCTCGCTGACGATCAATTTCACAGAGAAATAACGAAAATCAGATCGACCTGCTCCAGATTCAAAATTTCACCAATAAATAACCAATCGCCAATCCCAATTCCATCACCACCGTCTCAGTGGCCGTGGTCGTCTCCGTCGCCGTCTAAGTTCACCGAACCCGACCATGTTTTGATCACAAGAACCTCGCTACTCGCGGCATTGTTGCGGCCCACTTAATCTGAGTCCACAAGGTTCGATTCGCCTCTGCTATGCTCTTCTCTTTCGAATCCATTTTGGATCTCTCTGTCTCGATTCTGGATCTTTCATTTCTATTTCTGGTTCTTGATTTCTGCTTTATTTGCACGCATACACTATGCATGTACAACAGTGGTGGTGGGGTTTGGAGGTTGGTATATTCATGATCGGTTGAGCTTGATTGTTTTTTTGTCTGTCATTTTGATGGTGTAATTTCAATTTGGCTTGTGAAATGCAGGGTCACTGATGTGCGCCTGAATTGGCAGGGTTGAGTTTCAGATTCGATTGTTTTTGGTTCTGAGCAAGCTGAGAGGATGGCTTGGTTCAGTGGGAAAGTTTCTCTGGGGAACTTTCCCGATCTTGCTGGGGCGGTTAACAAGATCAGCGAGAGCGTGAAGAACATTGAGAAGAATTTCGATAATGCTCTTGGGTTTGAAGAGAAGTCTGAGTCCAGCGCCAGCAACAACAACAACAGCGAAGGTAGGTTATATTGCTTCTTGTTCTTGATTTTGCTCAATTATATGTACTTTGGAAATGTTTTTTTTTTGTTTTTGTTTTTGTTTTTTCGTTTATATGGAAACATATGCTAAATACTTAGTGAAGGTGACAACTTTTGTTGGATCATGTAAACAGTAGTACTTAAGTAGATGGTTCAATTTTGGTAGTTGCTCCTTTCTGATGTGGCGTGTAATAAGCCCAGTAAGTTTGGAGCGGAAGGAGTTAAGATTAAATGATCTCCATGGTTGATGGGATAGTTTAGAATGCTTTGCAAGGACGGAGAAACCAGTGAAAATGCATAAGATGAACAACTGTGCAATCACAAGGTTCACAACTCAACTGACCTTTTGTAGTTTGCTTACCCTGGAAAACAATCATATTTTCTGTATTTAATTAGTGATCAATATATGCAATTGATTTACTATATATGAATTTGCAAGAGGCTTCCTTTCCTTCAGTACTAATGTATACAATAGATGTTTTCGATTGATTTTGATTTTACTATCTATATACATGGATGGCTATCCACTAGTATCATGGTCTTTTATAGGGCAGAAAAGTGAAGACAATACTGCTGAGTCATCCAAAGAACCTGAGTCGTTGCAGCATCCATCTAAAGTTGAGAAAGAAGGGCTGGAAGTAGACGAGACACTAGCTTCTGCTGCTAAAGAAACTTCTCCAGTGGATAAAACTCGGCCTGCAGAAGAAGAAAATAAAGTACTCAAGACACAGGAGTATCCTGAATATCCAGATAAGAAAGAAGAAACAGATGATGTGAGATCAGGTCCTGGAAAAGTTGATTCTGAATCACCAATAGTACTTGCTGAACCACAAGAACCTGAAATTGAGAATACTACAACTGAAGTTGTTGACAATGCAAGGCAGAAAGAGAGTACAGTAGAAGGGTCCCCTGAAATTTTGATATCAACAGAAGATAAGACAGGAGGCATTGAAGAAGATGAGGTTGAGGCTACCTCTGCTCCAGAGGAATCACATAAAATCATTGAATTGCCTGAGAACACCAGTGAACTGAATGAAAAAACAGAAGAAACTACAGAGAAAAGTTTGCCCATTCAGTCTGAGGAATCAAGTGATAGCCATGTTACAATTGCGACTGACCTGTCTAGTTCACATGTTGGTCCCGAGGTGACTGAAAGTGCTGATGAATCGTCTCATGACCGAATCCAACCAACTGCACATCTTTCAGAAGTCTCTTCAGTAACTGGATCAGAATCAGTTTCTGCTAGAGAGGATGTGATTCAGAAAGAAGTAGAAGTAACTCGGCAAGCAAATGATGATGATACTGACATGAAAGAGCAACACTTGAGCTCAGAAAAGAACGTATCTGACTCACCAAATGCAGTGCTCGAGTTAGAGAAGGTGAAGAAGGAAATGAAAATGATGGAAGCTGCATTGCAAGGTGCTGCAAGACAAGCTCAGGTATTTCGTGTGTCACAATTATTTTATGGTATAGACATGCATCTGAGCTTCAGACGCAGTGCACAATTTCTCACTCTCCTATTTTAGGTAGTTGATGCATGCATATTGATGTAGGACTGAATGCTGATTCTGAATTAGAAACCTTTGTTTCATAACCTTATTTAAGTAGTTATTGAAATTTCAATCATTTTGGCTCTCTTCAGGCAAAAGCTGACGAGATTGCAAAATTCATGAATGAAAATGAGCAGTTAAAAGCTATGATAGACCAGTTGAAGGTACTTCTGTTACCCTTTTTTTTCAAGGATATTTCTTTAGCAATTAGGGTAGGATAATAAGGTGACAATAATACACATTCATATGCAATTCTATTCTATTTACTGTTGGCCATTAAACGGATCTGTGTGGATTCTCATCTGATCATGTTCCCAAGTGTCGTATTTTGTTTTGTTAATTTATGCTTCTTAGGGATGATGTAAAATAAAAAATAAATAATAAAAAAGAGTGTTCCACTCTTAATGAGTCACTTTCTTCACCATCCAATTAAAACTGGTAGCGGTTGTTTTTGTTGCTTTTGTAATATTTGTGCTACAAAATTGTGAGAACTTGATGTTAGCCAAGGTGATATAAACTAGTTAAAGTATGGACACTTAGTCTGATACCCTTCAAAGTTTGCTTGTTGAAAGATCTGTTTGATTATGATAGGGAAAACTTTTCGTTTCTATGTACTATTAGTTCATTATATTATACCACATTTATGGACAAAATTTAGTTGACATATTAAAGAGTTGCTTATAAATAAATTGATAACCCATGCAGATAACAAAAATAAAGAAAAATATTAACATTTTCATCTAAACTAAACACCTGTGGTACTGGGCAAGCCTTAACGTTGGGGTCATGTGCTTCATGAGCACCTTAACATCTTGGTGATAAGTCTCCAATGTTTCCTAAAACAATGACTTTATGTTGCATTGGATTTCATTTGATCTAATTGCATTAGATTACAATAATCTTCTTCTCAGAACCTCCTATGTACTTTGTGGTTTTTAGTTTAATTGAAATGGTGATATATTTTTGTTTGGCTCTATTCATAGTCCAGTGATTCTATACTTTATATTATGAAGAACCTCCTATTGCACTATCTTAATGCTTAAATCTGTTTGTTATAATTTATATTATAACCTTTGTTGCATGTCCTTTTTATTTACAGTTTGTCATTTGTTCATAAATAATTTGATGACCATATCAATTCCCTTCAAATCTATGGCGGTCTTACACCTTTTTCTCTCCATTCATAATCTTTATCATCTATTTCAGTTATGCTTGTAGATATATTACCATTAAACAGTTTAGGGAGTACAAGTTCCTGGTTTTGAAAGATTTTTCTTAGCCCCCTCATCCCACCCTAAGTATTCCGTTTTAACTGCTAAAATTTATGGAACAGAGAAATACTAATGAAGCAGAAATTGAGTCTTTGCGGGAAGAATATCATCAAAGGGTTTCAACTCTTGAAAGAAAGGTATGGTTTTTTCCTCTTGAAATCATTTTTTTGTTTGTACTTCTGTGAATATGACTAGCTTGTAATAATTATGTAATTATTAATTGGAAAGTTGTTTAATCTGACTCTAATGTTTGGAGTCCATGAATGCTGTGCTGCTAATTTCTTCAGATTTATGGCCTGGTGGAATACACATAACTATTCGTAGTGGTAGAGCCCCTAATTTTAATTTATAAATGAACTTGCCTGTATTACAGGTTTATGCTCTTACAAGAGAACGAGATACTCTCCGGAGAGAGCAGAGTAGAAAAAGTGATGCAGCTGCTCTATTGAAGGAAAAAGATGAAATTATTACTCAAGTAATGGCTGAAGGTAGAGTTGTGCAAATTTCATGTTCAAGGAAGTTTCCTTTTTGCACCTTGAATGTGTATTAAGCTATTTAAGTAGCCATCAATATCATAGTGAAAATTTGAATGACAAAAAAAAAAAGTTTACTCCATGCATCCCATCTTAAGTGTCCTATATGATTCTATACTAAAATATGGTTACTTTTATTAGTGTTTAACTTTCCACTTGTACCCTTGGTGCAAATAACTCTTAGATTTTTGGAAAACTAACTACAGTTGATTATCAAATAAGGAAGTGGATAACTATGGGTGATTAAGCTCAGTTTAAAAGTATGGGAAGAATATATGTTCCTAATTAATTTCTGATCACATTTCACACACAAATGTCATTTACGATGGCATATTTTTCAGCATGGTTTTTCTCAATCACTTTCTTAGAACTGTTCATTTCTATATGTGCATTTTAAAATCTTAGTCATATACTCATATTATACTAGATAAGACATATCTTTCTCTCATCCAGGTGAAGAGCTTTCAAAAAAGCAGGCTGCTCAAGAAGGCCTGATTAGGAAATTAAGAGCTCAGGTGTGCAACCAAAGTTTTATATTGTATTTTCGGAATCTAATAGTCTACTCAGCTGTTCCATTTAATAAGATTGTACCCTTTTTTCCCTGTTTCTGAAAGCTAGGTTAGGGAGCTTGAAGAAGAAAAGAAAGGTTTAATGACCAGACTTCAGGTATTTGACTTAAGCAATCTATAGCACTGTTTTTCCCATATCACTACACTAAATTTACCTCCAAGGTAATTGCAAAAAGATTTACTATTACGGACTTAGCAGAGAGAACGAGAGATATATGGTTCTTCGAGGAACATCTCCATGCCACATTTTTATATTAATATACTATGTGTGATAAATTCTTTTCTGTTGTAATAACTACTTTTCAGTGTCTATGTATATGTATATGCACCAAATTCTTAATACCATTGTGTGCTTTATAATCATCATATTCAGGTGGAAGAGAATAAAGTAGAGAGTGTAAAGAGGGACAAGGCAGCTACTGAGAGTTTGCTGCAAGAAACAATAGAAAAGCACCAGGCAGAACTTGCAGTGCAGAAAGAATATTACACAAATGCTCTTAGTGCAGCTAAGGAGGCTGAAGCATTGGCAGAGGCACGTGCCAACAGTGAAGCCAGAACTGAACTAGAGAGTCGTCTGAGAGAGGCCGTGGAACGTGAAGCTATGCTAGTTCAGGCTCTTGAAGAATTAAGACAAACTCTTAGTAGAAACGAGCAGCAGGTTTTGTCATATTTATTTTGATAGTGAGATAATCCACCTGACATGGCAAAGGCTATGAGTTAATTTTGCTTTTTGTTAAACCTGATTTTGTAGGCAGCTTTTAGAGAGGATATGCTTCGGAGGGACATTGAGGATCTTCAAAAACGTTATCAGGTCCCCCATATCCTATGATTTGGATCATTACCATTTCCCAATACTTTTATTCAATTTGGTTATTGTCTTATCTAGGCAAGTGAGCGGCGATGTGAAGAGTTGATCACACAAGTTCCAGATTCCACCCGGCCACTTTTAAGACAGATTGAGGCTATGCAGGTAAGTATCATTTCATTTGCATTTGTATATATGTTTAGGATCATGTACTTTGAAATTTGTGATTTGATTTACTTCTATCAGATACAATGGTGTTGTTGTTGACTAGACACTTAATATAACAGGAAACAACTGCCAGAAGGGCAGAAGCATGGGCTGCAGTGGAGAGATCTCTGAATTCTCGACTCCAGGTTTAAAAAATTTAATATTTCTAATTTCGATTTTAGCAAATGAACCTCTTACGGATGTTCTAAATTTATTTCATATATTGTTATTAAAATCACAGGAAGCAGAAGCTAAGGCTGCAGGTGCTGAGGAAAGAGAAAGATCTGTCAATGAGCGCTTATCTCAAACCTTATCACGAATTAATGTTCTTGAAGCTCAAGTGAGTTATCTACCCTCAGTAATGGTCTGATGGAGTTTGTCATCAAAGTAGCTAACATTTGTTATATATTTCAGATATCATGTCTTAGAGCTGAACAGACACAACTAAGTAGGTCCCTCGAAAAGGAGAGACAGCGAGCTGCTGAAAATAGGCAGGAGTACCTGGCTGCAAAGGAGGAAGCTGATACTCAAGAAGGTCGTGTGAATCAGCTTGAAGAACAGATCAGGGAAATCAGGCGGAAACACAAGCAAGATTTACAAGAGGCAATCATGCAAAGGGAAATGCTGCAGCAGGTTCATCTTCTGTTTCTTGTAACTTTTTCTTGAAATGTGTTCTTTTAGAACTTAAGATGATGTTATCTGTTAAATTCATTGGAATAAATGCATATAGGTGCAATTTAGCCCCTTCTCCTTCCTTTAGTTTCCTTTTTAGATAAGTTCCAAATGTTTGAAGGTACCTTTTAATAGAACTCGTGATTCCCCTGGTTAATCACCATAGGTGTAGGATTCAGTTCTGCCTTCATTGGGGACATCTTGGGGGATCACCAAAGGTGTAGGATTCAGTTCTGCCTTCACTGGGGATATCTTGGGGGATCAAGGGCTAAGGTTGGGATAGATTAACTATATAACTCCCATTATTTACCAGATGTACCCGAGTGGCCTTTCCCCACATACTAAAATTAGTTCCTTCTTGTATGGAAAGAAATGTTAGCTAAATACAAAAGTTAACTTCAAGCAATTAATATACACATTTTGACAAATGTGAAGTGAACAATTAACTGATAAAAAGAGTTTCCTGGGTAGATCACTCTTTTTATGGTGAATCAAACATTATTAGCTATTCCCATTTCTTGTAAGTCGTTGGAGATGAATGTATAGGAACAATACGTAGATGAAAGAAAATTTTCTTTTCCATAATACCACCTTTTTATCCTATGGCGAACATTGATATAAAGGATGGAGAGTATGTGATGAGTCACTCATCTCTAGGGCAGTGATGTTATTGCAAATCTTACCCTCGCCTCTCCGTATCTCCAGCCACTGCAATCTTCCAACACCTCAGATCTCCATCTGCCACAACCCGCAAAGCTTCGTCCCTTCTCTTCATAGCGCATGTGACCCCAAATGTTTGCTGAATGAAAAAATCGAGTGACAGGTCAGGAGGTGAGAAAGAGAACGGGAAAATAGAGGAATACATACAAAAATATAATCTTAATTTTAATTATAATTAATACAAGAAATAAATACATAAAATTTCGAGGGTAAAATTGGATGAGAGGGTCACATGCTTGTCACATGATGAGAGGTGGTGGAATATTCCGTTAAAATTGATTGCGGAATGGGGAGGTAAACTTAAGGATAGTTATGTGTCGTGGAAAATTCTTTAGAGCAATAAAGTGTTTGTGGACATTATTTGGGGGTTTTTCTTGTAACTACCCCTAATAATAATAACAACCAATTTTGTTTACATATGAAGCCCTTCAAGCTCTAGGGCCGTATAAGGTAGACATTGTTTTGGAGCTTTTGTGTATGCATATTTCTACCTCTTCCAATTTATTTCATTTCTATCAGTTACACATTTGATATTGCTAACCGAGTTTCTGATTTGTTAGGAGGTAGAAAAAGAGAAAGCTGCTCGGTTAGAGTTGGAAAAGACATCTCTTGCCCCTTCTACAGCTGTGTCTGAACAAACTCCCATAACAAAGGATGATTCTCCTTTCGAAAATGGTATAGTGCCTTAATCTTTTACTTAAACACCATTTGTGTATCTATGGTTTTCCTTTACAATTTGTAACTTTGTGCAGGTAGCTCAATCCGAAAATATTCAAGTGCTAGCAGCCTAGGCAGCATGGAGGAAAGCTATTTTCTTCAAGCATCCTTAGACTCATCTGACAGTTATTCTGAGAGGAAATACCCCAGGGAGACGACCCTTGGCCCCTACTACATGAAGAGCATAACACCCAGTGCTTTTGAAGCCAGCCTTCGCCAGAAGGAAGGGGAACTTCAATCATACATGACACGCTTGGTACGTATCTTTTTTGAACTTATATTTAGATACTTTTGTTTACATCTGATCTATGTAGGAGCTAAAAGATGCTGTACAATTGTTTTTGCTTTATTTTTAGTTCTATCCTGCTTTCGTCTGTTATTTAAGTTTTTATTCATTTCAGGCATCAATGGAATCTATTCGTGACTCTCTTGCTGAAGAATTGGTCAAAATGACAGAACAGGTGAATGTTATCTGTTATTATCACCCTCTCTCCTCTTCACTCTTTTTGGTATCACTGATCTGAAAATTGCACATGGATTGCAGTGTGAAAAACTACGAGCAGAGGCTATCATGTTGCCTGGCATACGGGCAGAGTTAGATGCTCTCAGGAGGAGGCACTCGGCTGCACTTGAGCTGATGGGTGAACGCGATGAAGAGGTAGATGCTTTTGCTTTCTTCTATTAATAAGTCCTGTTTGTTTCAAGAGTTAAAACATCCCAGACTTATCTCCCTCATGAAATTCAGTAATGAATATTAGTCTACCAAAACATTTCACCGTCAAAACTCAAAAGAAGATTCCTTCGCACTATTTGCAAAATTACTTTATGGAAGCCATATTATCTCCATGTACGCATGGAGAAATATTTTCTGGTGGCAACTAGATATTATCTCCAGTGAAAGTTGTTTTGATTGAGTTAACCGAGTCTCGGGATACTTTTTATGTTTGAATGTAAATACCACAAATAATGGAAATCAATGATCTGCTACATACCACAAATAATGGAAATCAATGCAAGTATGCTCTGCTTAGTTAGATGTTCAAATAATTTAAATCATAATACACAATATATCAACTTTTGAAAGGACACTCATCTGCTTCATACCGCATATAATGGAAATCAATGCTAGTATGCTCTGCTTAGTTAGATGCTACATCATTTAAATCATAATACAAGCTGATCCATAAACCCCAAGAAAAATATTCCTCAGACAATTCAACTAAGGTTAAAATTTCAACTATTCAACTCAGAAGTAGAAAGCTACGAAATCTAGGAGGCAAATAGTGATGCATGATTCAACAAATCTTTCCCATTTTGCTCTATATTACATTTGGATGAAAAATATATAGAATACGTACTTTCCTAGCAAGAATCAGAGTAAAGATACATGGATTGTTATTGAGTAATGACATTTGTAATCTGTTGCATGGCTTTAGCTGGAGGAACTCCGTGCCGACATTGTAGACCTCAAGGAGATGTATAGAGAGCAAGTGAACATGCTTGTTAATAAGGTATTTTTCATTTCTATTATTTTCAGCTCATAGAGATTTCTTGGTTGCCTAAGATTCATATACTACCTGTTTGCATTTACTTGCAGATCCAGGTTATGAGTGGTACATCAATGGCTGCTGCTTGAGATACTGACTTCATATGGTGGTTTCTTTTTGCAACTTGTGAGGTGGTGAAGCCTCAGGCAGGCATGCCCTCATCTTACCCTTTGGTTTGTATTTTATATAGGAACTGATGTATAGTACAATGATAAATGTAAGAAATATATGTTCTGAGCTTGAAGAAGATTCTGTTATTTTTATTGATTCAATTATTCATCAACAATTTCATTGAGTATGGTATACTGATCCTGGCTCTAAACTCTATTCCTATCACACCTTGCAAATTGTGTATTTATTTTTTTGGTTCCAAAAGTATATATATAGAGAGAGAAAAAAAATGACTCCCAGCCATGATTTATTGGTCAATTAGGTGATGTCACATCAGCGATTAAGACTCATACTCATAAATTTCTGGGCGCGGGGCGCCCCGCCCGGATTCATTTTGTTTGTCTTTTGACTGAGAGTCTCAACCAATTTATATTGGCTGAGATTCCTGATACTCTTTATATATAACTAATACTCCTTGTAAAACAATAGTTTTTTTTGGTGGAAATATTAAATATGAGTTAGTTAGAGTTAGGTCTCTACTTTCATTGAGCCGATAATTTGGATCAAAATTTGCGAGTATCTGGAATCCCGTCTAACTAACTTTTGGGTCAAGTTGGGCGGTATTAATAAACCTGAAGTCTTTTTAGTCGGATTTGGGTTTAACTTCATCGATTTGACTCAGATATGAAACCCAAATTTGGCACTTATACTATGTAGTATAATTACAACCCATGTGACAGAAGTCTCATTTTGGAATTTAGCAAATTGCTATGCACTATAATTACAACTTTTTGTGAACATTAAGTGTAACATAATTTTTCGGGAAATGAATTTTATTAGTATTAAAATACATTCAAAATCTCAGTAAGGTGCAGGAAATTTTATACTGTTGACGTGTCAGCAGATTATTGGTCACATAAGCGACAGGTGTTCGTCTTCGATCTGTCGCGAGGGCTCGAGTTTCTAGATGTATGCTACAACGGCGCGGGAACTGAACTGAAGCGGAGCACCAGTCCGGTGAAGCCAAATGTAAACCACGTAGCACCCCTGGCGCACGATAGCACCCACCCTTCGTTACTTGACGTGTTTTCTACCAAACCGTTTCGCAATCGTCGGACAGATTGTCAGTGACATTTTCTTAAGTGTCACCCTCTATTACGCCTGCGCATTTTAGCACTCCTCTCTTCTTCCTCTGGTTCATCTTCTTCTCCCAAATTGAAGAAGAAGAAGAAAGGTAACGTTGCTCTTCTCTCTACTTCTACATTCTCACTTCCTCTCGTACACTTGTATTTGTGTGTGTATAGAGATTGCATGCGTGATTTGACGAATAAATCAGCGATGAACTGTTGAATTACTACTGTAGTCTCTTAGATTTTCTTTGAAAAATGTCTTGATGCTACAATGGCGGATGATTGATCAGTTCGTCTGGTGCCGATCTGTGATATTACGGCGTTTTGGGAGTGAATGGTTGCTGGTTCTAGCTCTGTCAGTAAAATTTTCTTTTTGCTTTGAGGAGTGTGTGGAAGCGTACATAGATGAATGTGCTCTAAGTGTTTTGTGTACAGTCTCGTTTGGCATCTCAATATTGAATTGTTGATGATGGCCGGATTTATGAGATTTTGTTGTGCCAGATCTGAATTCGGATGTGTATCCCGTTCAATTCTTTGTTATGATTTATTGATGGAGATCTGTGGTTGATAGATGGGGAACTGAATGGTGTTTTTTTTGTCTGATTCTATGGTTGATCTGGTTGTATTGCAGTAAGTCAGATGCTAAATTTGGGATCGTGAGATTTGGAGGGCGTTTCTAGAACATGGCAATGAGAGGTCGTCGTGCTGGGTCAAGGGAATTTAATGAGGCACATGACCGAGATACTACTGGTACTTCAAAACTGATTCATC
Source organism: Pelargonium nanum (assembly GCA_036897485.1). NCBI lineage: Eukaryota > Viridiplantae > Streptophyta > Magnoliopsida > Geraniales > Geraniaceae > Pelargonium > Pelargonium nanum. The sequence continues at coordinate 15,942 of JAYMTF010000532.1, read as the reverse complement.
TGCAATATTCAGCTTAAACATGTGCTAGTTCCAATAGTATAGTTAGCAAACAATGATTTCATTGCATTATGAAAAGGCAAACAGAAGCATGATCTTTTTTACTAAGTTTAGTTCAATTAGTTTGATTGGTACTAACAGTGGAGCTAAATTTTTGTATGGGATTTAGTGTTTATACCAAATGGAGTGGGTAAAGATATTGGACCTGCTTCATGGAAGCGTGCTTTGAGACATGTACTTGTGGCAACAATTTCTTCGTTCTTATTTGGATACCATCTTGGGTTTGTCCCTGATCTCAGAAACTCTAACTCCTTTCTGCTCTATTGAGAATTAACATTTAATTGTTGCTCATGCAGAGTTGTTAATGAAACGTTAGAAAGCATTTCTATAGACCTTGGGTTCCATGGGAATACCTTACAAGAAGGTAATTTATAGGATGCTTGTTTCCCCTTTTTTTTTTTTTTTAAAAAAAAAAAGATTCTTCTTAATGTTATTTAATTTATTTATGGCTTGTATGCAGGTCTAGTGGTGAGTACGTGTTTAGGAGGTGCCTTTTTTGGATCTCTGGTCAGTGGTGGGATTGCTGATGGGCTTGGGCGGCGTAGGGCATTCCAGCTGTGTGCTATACCAATGGTTGTTGGAGCTTCAATAAGGCAAGTGCATGATTAAGCTCATACGATGAAAAGTTCCAGTTCTTATAATTGAAGATTTAGTGGGTGATGTGATTGATATATACTTTATTATAAGAGCTAGATTAATAGTTAAAGCTTCACTGTCTGTGTTTTCCCTAGTTGGGTAGCTTTTACAAATTTATGTTATATTGGTCTATTGCGATTATTGGAACTGATGGCTCTTCTATTTACCTTTTTTTTGTCTCTATTTTATTCATGGAAGTCAATACTTGTCATGCCCCCTGTAGACACTTCTTTGTGGAGTTAGAGGGTTTTCCAGTCAATTATTGTTCCCTGTTGAAGTAAAAAAAATGAAATTAAATTGCAGAAAAGTTATGAAGACTGAATCACAAGATGGATTCTTCTTACAATCTTTACTTACTTTTAATATCACTTGGTTCTGGATATTAATAGGATGCGACTGAGTCATTGTAACTCAATCTGTATAAAGTTCTGAAATTATTTGAAGCTGACAAAAATTGTCAAACATGATGTTGCAGTGCAACAACAACAACTTTGTGGGGTATGCTTCTTGGAAGGTTACTTGTAGGAACTGGGATGGGTCTTGGCCCAACCCTTACATCTCTCTATGTGACAGAGGTATCATATTTTTTTTTTTTACTGAGTGAGTTGATAGTACCCTCAGTGTAGGTGTTATATTTTTCTTGGTAAGCTAATGATTCTTTGACCACCACATTAATAGATTTCACCAGCTTCTGTAAGGGGCACCTTTGGGAGCTTCACTCAAATTGCAACATGTCTGGGACTTTTGTGTGCTCTTTTTATTGGAATTCCATCAAAGGAAGTTTTGGGTTGGTAAGAAATGTACCATATATAATAGATGATTATATTGAGATCTTTCAAATCCATTTCTATATAGTCGAACATATTCTTGGAAGAAAAGATGTAAATATTTGCACAGTAATTCACTTTTAGCTCTGTGATGTGCTCAGGTGGCGCGTTTGCTTTTGGGTATCTGTTATTCCTGCTGGAGCACTAGCTCTTTTGATGCAGTTCTCTGTAGAAAGTCCCAATTGGCTTTTCAAGGTCATCTTTTCTGCTTTATACATTGTTAATGTCTTACAAAATTGATTAGAATTTTAGTTGCTAATGTTTTTATGCCTGGAATGTAAGCATTTTTTTCACTAGTTTGGGAATTAGGATTGCTGGTTATGCTAGATAGTAATGAAGTACTAAATTTTGTATCTGAAATAAAACTCCTTGTTTGCATCCAAATAAATGAACGGTAGTGACTAGTGATTACAAGTAGTTGGGAATATTGTATCGGTTAAGGGTTGAATGTTGAAAAAGGATTTGTGTGGTCAATTCATATTTGTTGCGGCTATGCTTTGATTAGTGTCATATTACAAAAGTGCTAGTTCAACATCTTCCATTAGGATTTATATCGGATTTGGATTAGATCAAGCTGAGAAGAGGGGTGGTACAACTATTCTCATGTCCTCATATGCGCTTGTGAGTAACCTTAGAGATGCCAATTTACTTCGAAATGAATACCTCAATTATGCTCTCAAGTCTCAACTTGCTTGAGTTGTTAAAGTGGATTCATTTCACTATATGCCAACCATATTGTTCTCTATCCCAGCTACTGTATTGTGGTGTTTTTTATCTTGACATTTGACTTTGTCTTCACATATTATCACACCCTCCAGCTAATATGTTGGTTCTTCTCTGGTCATAACCCTCTGCTTAGATATATCAGCAATCTACCTTTCCAATCAAATATGTGTAGTTCTCATTTCCTCCTGCATGTGTTCTCTTAAATCTGTCCCCTTTATTTTTCCATTGACCTGTCGACGGTGATATATAAAAGTACACTTTGTTTCTGGGCTTCCAGAGAGGTAGAGGTGTTGAAGCTGAAGCTGCTCTTGAGAAGCTCTTGGGATCATTGCATGCTGAATCTGCAGTTGCAGAGTTTTCAAAGGCAGATAAAGGGGATGACACAGAAACAGTTAGGTTCTCAGAGTTATTCTATGGTCGCCATTTCAGGGGTACGTTTAGAAGTTATTTATATCATATGTACATACATATCTAACTCATCTTATTTATGGTTATCATTTCTAGTGATTGCTCATTTATTTTGCAGTGGTTTTCATTGGATCTGCCCTTTTTGCTTTACAACAGCTATCTGGCATAAACGCTGTATTTTATTTCTCTTCGGTTGTCTTTAAAAGTGCTGGTGTACCTTCAGACATAGCAAACATGTGTGTTGGAGTTGCAAACATATCTGGTACAGATGGTGTTAGTCAACCAATTACTATTGCATTTTGAAATTATGGTTAGCTGTGAAATGATGTTGTAATTCTTTGTACTTCTTCAGGGTCAATTGTTGCAATGCTGTTGATGGATAAACTAGGAAGAAGGGTGCTTCTTCTAGGGAGCTTTTCAGGCATGGTAAGTTTTTTTTTTTTTTTTTAAAATGCTGCTCAGCTCTTTTCCTTATAGATTGAGATCGATGTGTCTTTAACTGGAATAATTATGACCACATTGAGAATTCTCTCTCGACATTCACTTCCTGAAGTGATCCCATTTTTGATAGTGAAAAGACCTGATAGTTTTTGTAGTTATACTTTCAAGCACATAATCCAAATTCTTACATCAAAGTAGCTTTCTGATTATACGTTATTTTGCATATTTTTCTGTGCCTGTATGTGTTATCCCATTATATATCACTTTCATTATTTCATCATATCAATCACAAACATTGGCATTTTTATCTGACATTTGCTCGGGCGTTTCATTGGTTCAGTCCGTCTCAATGGGTCTTCAAGTGATAGCAGCAAGTTCTATTGCTTCAGGCTCTGGAGCAGTGTATTTATCTGTTGGTGGCATGCTTATGTGAGTACTGCTTAATTATTGACAACTATTGCTATGCTTTGGTAATACATTATACAATGTGTCATTCTCAGTATTGCTAAGATTTTAGAAATAACCCAGTTTTTAACAGTCAAAATGTAGTCTAGTTGGGGGAAGCGTGTATCATAAAACATGAATATTGTATTTGTAAAGTCACATATAATTCACAATATTCCAAACTGTGACTTAAATTTTATAGGTACCTAGGATCTATAATTCAAAAATCCGGAGAGGTTGAAGAAGATGTTAGAAATAGAACTGGTGCAGGTTGGTTGAAGTGGAGGAGGATTCTGAGGGTTTTTTGTGATAAAAGAATCCCTCTGAAGTTGAAAGAAAAGTTTTACAAGTTAGCTATACGACCACCTATGTTGTATGACACTGAATGTTGGGCTCTAAAGAAGCTCCAAAGCCATAAGATTAGGACAGCCGAAATGAGAATGCTTAGGTGGCTTTTTGGTAGCACTAAGCAATCTAGGCAAGAGATGGGGTAGCTCAACTGAAGATAAGATCAGGAAAAACCACCTAAAGCGATTTGGACATGTGCAACGTAGGCAGGTTAGTAACCCCACGAGGAGAAAGAGGAACTAAAAGTAGTAGGGGTAGGTCTAAGTTAACATGGAAAGAAGTGTAAAAAAAAGACATGATAATGCATGACTTGGTGGAGGAAATAAAACTTTATTAATTAAATGTGACTGTCAAACTTAACATGCCATTCAGTGGCTTCACATTTGAAAGTGGAGTCTTAGTTGCTGATGTACAAAAAATGTGGTATGACTTGCATTGTTTAAAATATGGGTAAAGGAAAAGAACAATGTTAGTATTTTTTGCATTGTTGTCATCTCTATGTTCTGAACTTTGAGTTGATTCTAACAGGTTTGTCTTATCATTCGCTCTTGGTGCTGGTCCAGTACCCTCACTCCTCCTACCAGAAATGGTTCCAAGCCGAATCAGAGCAAAGGCAGTGGCAGTTTGTATGGCTGTGCATTGGGTAATTGTCTACAAAAAATCTTGAAATTTTAACTAACTGGAAGTTTACTCCATATTTTCTTTTTATTATGGACCTAAAATCTGAACCCATTCTTGTAAAACATGTTTTCAAGAGCTTCATGACTTGAGTAGTCTTATAAACATGGACTTTCTTTTTTATTCTTGCATTTTAGACCACTGTGTATTTAGTTAGTAGAAGATTCCAATGTTTGATCAAATTGCCAGGTTGCTTTGGACTGAAAATGGACATTAAGATTTGACATAGTTTGATTCTTTGCAGGTAATTAATTTCTTCGTTGGCCTGTTGTTTTTGCGCATGCTGGAGCAAATCGGGCCGCAAATCTTGTACACAATCTTTGGCACCTTTTGCCTAGTAGCAGTTATTTTTGTGAAGAGGACTGTGGTGGAAACAAAAGGAAAATCACTCCAAGAAATTGAGTTAGCACTTCTTCCAGTTGAATAGAGGTATTTTGAATTTTGGTCAACTTTTACCTGTTTGTCCTCTTGCTTAACCTACATTCGACTTTTCAAGTATTAGTTTCTTATTACATCTTACGTTGCTCTTACATACACCGTTTTTAAACTCTTAGGTACATATATTTGGGACACAACTATAATCTTTGGCTGGCTTCAATACATGGTTAGAAAATTCATTTGCTTTATAGGTACTTGAAATAACTCTCCCAATAACCTTTGCCAGTTCTGTGATAAATGGTCTAATGCTAGTAGGATTCCATTTGAATTTGCTTCATTCACCTTGTGTGAGAAACAACTCCACTACAGCACTACAAAATAAGAAACTCACAGTATATTAGGGTCGCGTTGGGAATATTGGATTTGATTTGTAATCTGGGATTTGAAACGTTGATTTAGTAGTTGCCATTTGAAATCCAATATTTACTATTTAGGATATGGCTCAAATACAGAATTTCAAATCAAATCCAAGATTCCAAACAGCGCATAGAGTATCTCACTTACAGAATAATTGTGAATAAGAAATGGCATAGAACTTGTTGCCACCACTTACTATGGTCGAGATTTTGACTATACTGGTTTTATACTTTTATCCATCTGAACTTTTCTGATCCCGTTATCTATATATCTTGCAGAGGTGTAGAGCAGACAGTTTAGGAAGTCTTAGTCTTTATTGTGCCCAAATTTTGTTTCAACGTGCCACTCCGGCAGTGTTGCCTATAGTTGGAGACTCTAAGATGTGTACATTCATCAGCTACGGAAGACCAGTGTATATTCTGAGAGAAGAATTTTTTTCTTTATTATAAGTTTCATGTGAGCATAGAGTTTTTTCACTGCAATGTAATATTACCAGATAAAGAAACCTACCAGTTTTCTGCTTATAATAACACCTGCATGGATTAATTTGTCAGTATTATTATTAATTTATTATCATGCAATGCAACTTATTTCATTGTTTGGGCAACATTTTGGAAAGTCAAAGCCAGTGGATAAGCAAAGCTTTAATCAATCAATCATTTTTGCCACAAGTTTTCTGATATTCTAAAGGTTTTGATTCTTATGAATGAATGATTCTTTTGTAATGTCTAGCAGTGACCAATTGGTACCTTGCTGCATCTTTACCATAGTCTTCTCCACTTTCATACCAGTACTTGTTGGGTTAAATGATTTAAAAGTTCTGAATTCTCTTTAAAGTCTCGAATTCGAACCTCTTTGTTAACAATATATGATTGAATTTTTCACATATAATATGTTTACGTCGATCTTGAGACTATTGCAAGTTTATATCTATTATTGCATTGAAATTAATTTTGTCTAAACTAGTGAAAGAACATTATATTCAATTAATTATCCATTGATACATTAAACCATAAATTTTATTAAATTTCTTATGTGTTGTTTGATCAATTTAAATGATCAGACAATGTTAAAATTTTCTTTTGGCTAAATTAGTGGATCCTCTCAAGATGGATGCATTTTTAAGCATTTCTCTTACAGTTAAAACATTTTTTGTTTTGAGAAGTAGTTAAAACATTTTTTCTAATAGTTAAATATTTCTTTTATTTATTTATAACCATGTGATTTTGGGTTATGTAACAGCTTTCTATTATTAATAATGACGTGGCTAGAGGTCAATGGTTAGCTTCTATAACCAAATGTTCCTTTTCAAAGCTTAAACCCTTAGAACTAGAAACTGAACCCTCCCGTTAAATTGGAGTCCAACAGTGAAAGTGAATCCATTGATGCTCAATCAGTTCAGAAACTCAGAACTAAGACGATTCGAGACGTTCAGGTCAGTCTGTGATTCAGTTCTTTTCTCTCATCCTCTCTTCTTTTCCGTTTTTTCTTCGCTTATTGCCCTCTCTTGTCCGGAAGCTATGAAAAGTTTGCATTTTTGTGAGACCGTAATGACGTTAGGAACCCATAATTTGCATCGCCTTGACGAGAGTGATTGGAAAAGTTATGAATCTGTCTAGGTCTCGTGTAGGATCTGCCAACTCTTTTAATAATTACTTGTGCTTGTGCTGCTTATCGTTCAGTCCAATACATGTTTTTTTTTTGTCAGGTTTATAATAGAAAATGTAACATAAACATCAAGCTGAGTGAATTTTTATTGAAATTGGACGTATGGGTTGATCAGGTTAATGCTTAATTGAAGTGGGTTTGGTTGCCTCATGTTTTATACCCATGCATGCCAACTGTTTGATGAAATGCTTCAACAGGATTTTTTTTTTTTTTTTTTTGCTGGAATCTTGGAAATGCTTTCTGTTAGGCATTAGATGGTGCTTGTGATAGCTGACTTCAGGCTTTCTGTGTTGTTACTTATAAACTATGCTCTACTTGTTTTAGAAATGGCGAGTGAGGATGATTCACATAAGACTGCACAATTGCTGGAAGCCCGGGCAAGAAACATCAGTCACAATGTTCGGTGTACTGAGTGTGGGAATCAGAACATTGAAGATTCACAAGCAGATATTGCCGTTCTCCTCAGGAAGGTAACTCTCAAATCAATAACAACTGCTATAGGTTATTGATATTAGCTTGAGGAAGTAGTTTGAGTTGGATTCTTTGCACATAATATTCTTGGTTGCATAATTTTCATCACATTCCTGGAAATTGTGAATTCGTATTGCATGAGCTTGTATGGGTGCCAGCAAAATAGGACCATTCATCAATTTCTTCATATAGATAGTAATGTATTAATGCAGCTCTAAGCCTCTGACTGTAAGAATAATCAAGGAATGACAAGCTGTGTTCACACAGGTATAAGATTAGTAGCAAACTAGCAATAAAAAATTTCTTAGATCTTCCATCATATGCTTCTTGTTATTGCAAGACCAGTACCGTTATGTAGAATGCAACTCCTTTGACATCTATCTTGCCATGGAACTGCAACGTAAAACTTGCTCCTGTTCCTTCTTTTTACAGAAATTTCCTCCGATCTAAGCTTGGATTAATATCAAAATAGATACGCAAACTTACCTTGTAGACACAGAGTTCCCAACTTATGAATAATCTCCCACTAGCGTTTAAATTACTTTCTACTGCTTTGTAAAGAATATATAGATATTTGCTATACATGTTTAAAAGGTCCTAAATAGTTGTGCAAATGAGGCTTGACTTATTATGTATGTATGAGTCGAAAGTTATTGCACTTGCTAAATGTAATGGTTGTCAAACACTCCAATTAATTCGAAGTTTTATCTCTTCATGACTTTTTCCAAACCCCTCCATCAGAGCATACTGCTATGAGTATGACCTTTTGGTTTTGGGACTCCTACATGATGAATGACTTCTGCTTAGCTATTGCTAATATCTGCTCAAGGCCAGAAACAAAGTTTAGTACTTCTAATATTTTGATGACCGTCGAATAGATTTATTTAATTCCATTTCATGCATGAATGATTCATGCCTTATTTGTGGTCCCATTTTTAATTTGCCAATAACAATGCTACAAATGACAATGCTTGAACCTACATATTGCTAATGTGTGCTCCATTGTGGCAGTTAATTCGTGAAGAGATTCGGGCTGGGAAATCTGATAAGGAGATTTTCAAAAAGCTTGAGGATGAATATGGAGAAACGATACTTTATGCCCCCAAGTTTGACATGCAAACTGCAGCCTTGTGGCTATCACCTGTAAGTTCCTTGTCCTAAGAATAAAATAACAACCAACCTTTTTCTCCAGATACGTCCTAATACCAAATGCATGGTTTTGGAATAGATTCTAATGGCTGGTATTGGTACTGGAGCGTGGGCTTACAGCAGGCACAAGAAAAATAACAATGTCCATATCATGGCCCTGAATCTGGTTAGAGGTTATACATTAACCCCAAGAGAGAAGGAAACCATGCTAGAGGTTCTCACACCTCCGCCTCCACGAAGAACAACTCTCTTCTCCTGGTGGAGAAGATGGCAAGGTCAATGATGCTCTCTTCTCCCCCATACGTGAGAAGTTATTGCTCTCTTCGTCCTTTGAAATCTCGACTCCTCAGTGTGAGCTCATTAACTTTATGGCCATTTGCCAATTCTGTTATTTTCTTCAAATCAACAAGTAGTTGATCATAGGCATATTCATATGCAAAGAAGTTGTACAACATGATTTGTGCTGTGTTTTTAGCTTTTATTTCAAAAGAACCAATGTCCCAAGCATACCAATTCTCATGGATTGATTTGGTTTAGCTAAATATGTTGCAAAATGAACTCAACTCTTCATATCTATAGACTACTTGTTATACATCCATTCAAATTAATAGCTTGTAGTACTATTTATTTGTTTGTTTCCAGATTTAGTGTTGTCCAACAATCTTTGTATCAAATGTGGTTGCTACCAATTAAAGAAAATAGAAATGGTGTTTACAGTGCAAACTTCAAACTTGTTAGATTAGCTTAAAAAGTTGTGATGATAGCAAAAGAACAATTAAATTAATAGATGCTCCTATCTTCCAAATCTTAAACCCAAACCTACCCAACTACTAAAAGTCTCCACTGCACATGCCCAATTCAATCCTACACATCCAATTTGTCAGCAACAATGTTTCCCAATTTAAATTCACATGGACCTCCTCATGCCATGATTCATGTCTTTTACTCAAACTCATTTGGGTTAAATCCTTTTACCACCATTGTGCAAAAAATTGTAAATTTTGACTCCTAGCCTATTTTTTTTTTTTAATGTTTACACATTTTCTGAACCGAAATAAAAAAGTTCAGACGACCTAACCAAAGTATGAGCTACTCGGTTTGCAGATTATTAATAAATGATAATATCTATTTTATTAAAAGAGCATCTAACTTGCGTATATAGGCAAAGACATTAGAATCATCTTCTCCAACTTGAATTGCATTAATGACGACCTTAGCATCTGATTTGAAAAAAATAATAATAATAACTCTTACAGCTAAGTGAATTCACTCGTCTATAAATTAGGTTGGAGCTAGGCGAGTCTTCAATTTAGGGCAAAAGGTCTATACATATTTTTCATGATTTGTTAAAAAAAAATCTAAAATCCAAAACATGAATGTCTATTTTATGTGCTCCTCACAAACAATATTTTATTTTTCTTTTTGAAAAAACCTTCATATTGTCTCACATTTGAAAAAGAAAAAGAAACGGCCATTTGGCGTTTGCCTTTCTTTTTGTTCAGTACTAAAAAGTAAAATCGATAATCTCTCGAAAAAATTCAATTTTTCAAACAAAAACGAAACGATTAACCAATCCAGCGCCATATCTAACTGTCATGGCTCTTCAATGAAAAACCCATTTCACCACCAACCTCATCCAACCAACCATACCGGTGACTCCATTATTACTATTCGTCCAGATTTTTTTTTGTCCCAATGACCTCTTCATTTAAAATCTTCAACCACTACTTGAAGCCTCTGTGTATTTGTCGTCTCCTAAGTCTCCAACACCATTCCGCTTTGCCCTTCAGAGCTCACTCTTCTCTTAGCGCTGCTCTCCGGACGAGCCCTAGATTCCGCTTCTCGCACTCTCGTTTTCTTTCCGGTAAGTTCTGGTCCCATACTTTTCTGTTTAATTTTTCTTCATATTTTGTGCTTTTTCTGGGTAGGATGCTAAAGGAAATTGTGGGTCTTATCTGTTTTGTGTTAGTGTGGTGTTTGGGTGATGAAATGTTTGGTTGCTTAGAAGTAGAGGAATGGAAGTGAAATTTGTGCGAATTTTGTGTAATTGCGAAGTATGATTTGTCACCTATCTTGAATGCCTATATTTTGATAGCTAAGTTTAAATGCAAATAAAATCAATTGGGTTGAGGATAATTAGTGGCTAGTTGGTGATCTAGAAATTTGAGTTCCATATAGTTCAAGGTTAACTTTTTTAATGTTCCCTTTTTGAAAGTTATTTATGCGCTGCGAATGCGAAATGTGTGATGGTTTATACTTTATGGATAGTAGATAAGTAAAAGCAATGTTAACTATTGAGCACTTATTGAGTGTAAAGTGATGCTCCTCCAATGTGTGCCCTGGAAGCTACAGTACTGAGAATGTTCAAAACTGGGGTTTTGAAGATCATAATAATATAATCTCAAAGTTAGGCTATTAGCTATATAATTTTCTTTATAAAGACAAGTAAAGATCAGTATTTGATGGTTTTTTTAACAAAAATTAGGAAACCCCCAACTTTGAGCTTTAGCATTTTGTTTGCAAGGATTATGTGGGTTATTTTTATATATAAAAAGTGCTAACTGGTGGTGATTTTTTTATATAATTCTACAGTATCAAGTCCTAGTGCTCTCATGGACGTTGTCTTAGCAGCGGCCAGACAGGGGTCTGCAACAGGTGAAAGTGTTGCTATAAGAGTTGATCAGAAAAGTTACAGTTACAGTCAACTCATATCATCTGCCAGGAAGATATCTAGCTTGTTATGCAATGGTGACATAAAACATGTGAGTTTTAAATATTTATTGTTATCACTTTGTAGTTTGTATAGCTGGTCTAGCATGACTATTTCTTTTTTTATTCACTGCTCATGTAGCTTCTAAACTTAATTTAGGAGTGTCTTGGTTCAGTTATTGTTACATTGATAACTTGTCGAAGACACTATATATACAATTACACCGTGCTATCTGAGTTCATTAGGTATGGTTTCAAGTATTTATTTAGTCTACATGACATTCATTTCATGATTAAAACAGGGCCCCAGCGATGTCATTGGATCTGGACATCTCGGTGGAGCTCGTATAGGAATTGTAGCTAAACCCTCAGCTGAGTTTGTTGCTGGAGTACTTGGGACTTGGCTTAGTGGAGGTGTTGCAGTTCCTCTTGCACTTAGCTATCCTGAGGCTGAACTCCTACATGTGATGAGTGATTCGGTTGGTTTTTGCAGTCCTTTTTATTTATTTATTTCTATGGCAAAATTATTTATATATTCATCAAGGTTGCCTTTTTTCAGTTCACCTTATTAGTAGTTCATGTCCTCTTACTGATGTTTGGATTCAGGAATGGTCACCAAAAATATCAAGTCTTGCTTAAGTTTGTATTATGTGGTCATTGCATACATTTGTTCCAAACTGATTATCCTAGTTTTCCTTTCAAATTCACATTTTCTCTTGGCTTTAAATAGTTAGGTGGCAATTTTTTAAACATGGATCTTATTTTCATTTGATGCACAGGATGTTGCCATGGTATTGAGCACTGAAGACCATAGTGAATCACTGGAAAATATTGCTGCTAAAAGTGATGCTCAGTTCTCTCTTATCCCCACTGTTCCAAGTAATTTTTCACAGATAGATACAAATGTTTCATTGCCTGACGAGGCCGATTCAGTTAAAGGTTTGATGGGGAATTTTCAGACTCTGAGTAAAGTGGAAGGTGCTTTATCATTTGAGATTTTTGAGGTTATGCCTTGTAGAGGCAACGTATAAATTAAATCAGCAAATTTTCCCCTCACGTACTTTCGTTTTCTCTGTTTTGCAATGATGTAGGCGATGACCCAGCATTAATTGTGTACACTAGTGGTACGACGGGTAAACCTAAAGGCGTTGTACACACGCACAAAAGTATAAATGCACAGGTACGCCCGTGACACCATGTACCTCATGAAATTTATAGTGTTTGTAAAACTTGAATATTTTCTAGTATAAGGAGTCTTATGGTCTTACGTGTCATGTATATAAGATATTGCATGCTTATGTAACTTTAGAGAAAAAATGGCCATTACTTGCAAAAAAGTAGGAGAAATTGGACAAATTCTTATTGGGTTGTTCTTTCAAGCAGTTGTCTTCAATATTTATCTCTTTGAGCACTTTGTAGGTTTCAATATCACATGATGCATGCTGTCGGATCTCTGAATGAGTATGATACATGATATCGTGGACTTGTACTGCTAAGTGTTGCTCTTTAATTCCATTTTCAGTCACTAACTTGATTTTAGAATTTAACCGTTCAATTTTGGCTTTATTTTCAGGTCAAAATTTTGTCAGAGGCTTGGGAGTATACATCTTCAGATCAATTTTTGCACTCTCTACCACTGCATCATATCCATGAAATACCATTTATTTATTTTAAATGGATTGATACTTGACATTGTAAAGGGCATGTGTTATTGTCTATTTATGATGCTATCTAACATCATATTATATGTGTTAATTCAAAGTGTAGCTATCCTTAACTTCTACTGTACATGTTCATGGGCTTTTCAATGCTTTATTTGCTCCTCTATATGCGGGCTCTACGGTATGTGTATTAGACTTTTGTGCTTCTTTCTTCTATTTTCAGACTGCTATGTAATGCTGCAAGCGCTCTGTTGAATAAGCAAAGTTCAGATTCGATGTTTCATATTTTGCTTAATATATTTGCTTGTGTGTTTGAAGGTTGAGTTCATACCAAAATTTAGCGTGAGGGGAATCTGGCAGAGATTTCGTGAATCATATCCATCAGATGGAAAGAAGGCAGATGATGCTATAACTGTATTTACAGGAGTAAGTCAAGTCTTTATGCTGAACATGTTAACTTTATACAGTCATGCAACAATCTGACCTCTCATCTTAGGCAAGTAAAATAGCTGTTATCTGTTGTTGCTTATTTTCTCCAATTTTCACTACACTACAAAGTTTGGCTCGTGCATTTGATTCTGACATACTTGACTGTTTATGAACACTAGATGTGCCACCTTCCTCTGTTTATTGAACATTAACTGCATACCACTTCCTTGAAAATACAAATATTAACCTTGTATTTAACTACAGAGCACTCTGTTAGACTAGGATATGGTTTGATTAGCTCTCTAGAGCTTCTGTGCTAGTTCTCGTAAAACTTGTTTCTAGTTTTTTTTTTTTTGGATTAATTAAGTGTTTTTCTTTTTCTTTTTTCAGGTTCCAACTATGTATACTCGACTGATTCAAGGATATGATGCAATGGATCCAGATCTACAAAGGACATCTGCTTCAGCTGCTGCCAACCTACGGTTGATGGTAAGCATCCTATAGTTATCTTAATATGACCACATATCTTTTTTACTTTTCTCCTTATGAAATCCATTGAAGAATGATCAGGCCCTCATTAGAAATTTCATTTCTGCTTCCTAGATGTGTGGCTCCTCTGCAATGCCATACCCTGTTATGAAAAGATGGGAAACCATCACAGGGCATTGCCTTTTGGAAAGGTACGGTATGACTGAGGTAAGTGGATAATCTGAGTAAACTTCTTGGACTTAGTTGCAGGAAACAATGTTTAGCATCTTTAGTTGGGAGATATTCCTCTCACTGTTACAATATGGTTTGATGTTTGCAGTTTGTCATGGCAATTGCAAATCCCTTAAGAGGTGAAAGGAAGCCAGGCACTGTGGGTAAACCATTTCCTGGCGTGGAGGTGAGGAAGTTACTTTAATTTTGAACTCTGAAAGGAACAATTATCTTAAACATTACAAGACATGAAGAGTGTTTCTATATGCACTATAACCTCTTGTTTAAAGATGTTTTATTTGGGTTATTTCCTTCACTACCGAACAACTGTTAAGTTGTAAAATACGGAAGCTGATGATATATGACTACTGCACAGTGCAATTTCATTAATAACTAAGGACTCCTTGCCTAGAAATTATTATACATAATGAAATTAGTACTTACATAGAGTGTTTCCTATTAACATTTGTGGGTTTATAGGTCAAGATTCTTGCAGACGCAGAGAGTGGAGATGATGCTACTGGCGTTGGTGAGCTTTGTGTTAGAAGCCCTTCATTATTTAAGGAATACTGGAAACTTCCTGAGGTATTCTTTTTGTAGCATTGAGACTCTTAATATATTTATGTTCTACCTAGTAAGCTTTAGGACTATGTCAACAGCTACTATTAGTGAAATTAGTAATGTTACCTTTCTTCTTGCTTTCTTTCTTTTATAATTTGTTTTTAAATTAACTATTGATATTTATATAGGTTAATATATTCACTTTATTGAAAATGAATGTCGTTTGTCCATTATACAAATAATTCTTTGTTTTACTCATGGGAAAAAAAAACAAAAAAACTTAGGAGTGTTGTAGTTTTCATGTTATCTTCTTAAGCATTGTTATGCTTTGTGACTGCATTGTTGTAAACTATTTGTATTAGGTAGAACTGTGTTACAAAATTGATGCAGTATTGTTTTCTTACTATGTCATTCCTGTTTATGCATGTACTTACTGGATCAGGTGACCAAGGACTCATTTATAGATGGTGGTTTCTTCAAAACCGGAGACACTGTTAGAGTGGATGAAGATGGATACTACATCATTTTGGGACGTAAGTTCTTTTGCCCGAAAAGACATACCATTCGTCATGAAACAAACCTTTCCTTACCAGTCTTGCTGAGTTGTACTTTTGGGCACCTTAATAATTTTCAAATTCATTTGTTTGCTCGAATGTTCAGTCTTAACAACAGACGTACTAGGTGACTATAATTAATCACGACTCGTGAGTTCATGACCAGTTCTCAGGCAGATTAAGGCCGAGCTTCATGACCGAAAGTGCAGTGTAACGAAAGATAAATATAGAAGAAAAATATGGGAAAGATATAATACAGGGAATAATTCATTTCCATTTCATAAGTGTGAAAATGGTTGGGGCTGAGCATAGCTTCCTACATTTTTTCTAAAATTGTAAAATGTCGAGAGTGCCTTTCACTCTGCATATTTTTTTTTTCTTTGGTTTCTTCACCTCTTCTTCTACATTTGCATGATCACGCTTGCTCTTCTCTTTGAAACTTCTCAGCTCCCTTAGCTTTATTTATCAGGTACAAGTGCTGATATTATGAAGGTTGGTGGTTACAAATTATCTGCATTAGATATTGAATCAGTTCTTTTGGAGGTACGTACTTTATTTCTTATCGACCCTATTCTCTTGGAATCGGATGACCTCTCTTTAGACCACATTCCTCTCTCACACATCGAAAGTCTATAATTGACAATTTACAAAGATAAACCACACCTATTCTCCTTTATGCAG
>JAYMTF010000531.1:0-34328 GCA_036897485.1 Pelargonium nanum | reverse complement strand
ACAAGCGGTTCGTTCTTGACTCGACACCATTTTAGAATGCGAAACCAATCGTATGAGGGTCAATGTCAAAAGGTGAACATCTTATGATGAAGCCAAACATTAGTGGCTAACAATGAAAGGCAATACACTCTTGGGCTTGTTTTTCAACATACACTGATTAGGTGGATACATGTGAGGTGCAGCTAAGCTAAAAGGGACCTTATTGACTTGACATGCCCCAAAACTTGCTAGACTAGTGGTAGTACTAGTGGCTATGCCTTATTTCCAAACTATCTCCCCATTTTGGAGGTTACTTGGTTTTGTTCATTCATTCATTCATTCCTCCGGTAACGCAACACTAATTGCTACAAATTTTAACCAACAATAAGGGCATGTTTGTCGCCGATACATATCAGTATAATTGTTTATAATGAAGTCTAATCATATGTGTAATATTGATTAGCACTACAAGAAAAACAGTTATCAGCTACAAATTTAGCTACCGGGTTCTGTCCGTAGCTATTCCGTAGCTGATTGAATCAACTACGAAAAATTTCGTAGTTGATCGCTGTTTTTCTTGTAGTGTAGGTCGAAAATCGGGTGGGCTTTGAACCCAAATACATTACCCACGATGGAAGTAAACATATTAGTAACGGAACCTTCTTCAAAGAGGTCTAAAGGGTAAGCTACATAAGCAATATATTGATTTTCTTCTTTGTTGATTTGGTTCACTCTACATTAAAGATCGCAAGGGGTGTGTGTTGCACACCTCCTGGATCCTTAAAGCCTTCGTGTGATGTTCGCAAAGCATGTATCTTGGTTGTTTTAATAAATGCTCAACATTTTCAAAGCAGTAGTTTGAGACTCTTAGTTGTTCGGAGTGTGAGAGATGTTAACACGACGTTTCAAGTTTCTTTATCCTTGTGCAGATGTTTGATAAACAGGAGGCGGGGAGGTGTTGTATTCCTTTCACATATTAATTGTGCGAAGAGTTGGTTGCATCGATTTGTTCCATAGCTATTAAAATGAGAAAGGGTTGCAATTTTTTATCACCATCTTGTTGCGATAGTCTAGGATGATTTGCGAGAAATCATGAAGAACAAACGGAAAACACTTTGAACATCATTCAAGAACGCCAAGAACAATACGAAGAATTTTCAAAAGCGTGAAAAACACCATGTATATTTTTAATGCTCATGAAGAACCAAATGCAGATTTAGAGGGTTTAAATAGCGTTTGTAGAGTAAAAAAACACATACCCGTGTTTTGTCATCCCTTTAGTTCTAGAAACATCTTTGTAGGTCTGAGGAGATCCTTGATGCTATTGATAAACGTCTTGAAGATCTTCAACCAACACGAATAACACGGCTATTATTCAAATTATGGTATATCAAACAAAAGGGATAGGACACATAATAATCACTTTTCGAGATATTTAATTTGCCACGTTATATATATACACACACACACACATATTCACTTATGATAATCCAAAAAAGTGTTTAAGCAAATTGACGTTTTGAGAAAATATATGCAAAGAGGGTGAACTGACTTGATTAGACTAAACAAACTAGTAATGATGTTCAAATTAGTTTGGACAACAACCTAATTTAATTGGACTTTACATTCTAGTTAACCCTGTTATTTAGTCGTGTCAACCCGCTCATAAACGGGTTGTGTTATCCAACCCATTTAACAATCATATCGAATTTAGATTAACTTATCTAACATAATACTAAACTTTCATTATGAAACTAATACGACCCGTGAAAACACGAATTACCGCGTCTAATTGTAATACCTTATTTATATATGAAAAAAATCAAAACTATTTATATACAAATATAAATTTTTTTGTTACTTAATAAACTACTATTTTCTTGTACTAAAATTAAACTTGGGGCGTGTCGATATCATGCACCTATTAATTGATAGGGACTATGCAAACGTTTTCATATAATTAAGGAAGATTATTTTAATTCCTAATCTTAATTAAAATATTATGTGTTGATCAATACATTTTAACATTTACTTGGGGAGCTTTTGCTGTAAAACTCAACCATCACCATCCATGGATGGTTATAAACATGACTTTTTGTACTTTGTTATCAAGAATTATGTCATTTTATGACTGGCATGCAACATGGTAAATATATAATTATATTTTTGCCAACTTGATTGAGACAATGATATATATATATATACATACATCTCTAGCTATATATATATATATCACTATTCTAATTTTTATTTATTTGGATGGAATTGTTTTACCGGCCAAAGAAAACGACTCATTTGTAAAACAAAGGAACAACAAATGATATACTAAAAACCTATAGATATATAGATAATGCACATTTACAATATGAACATACTAACAATTCTCAAACAATATGACAAATATTGGTGATCATAAATTATGAAGATAAAGACATAGCAACAAAATACTACATTATAACATTTGAGTTCATAACTATCATGATACATGGTTGGCAATTATTTCATATCTGTGACAAATATTCTCTAACTTTTGTATGTTTAGAAGTAAATTAATCATAAATCAATCTCATAAGAAGAACAATATTCCTGAATTTCAGTAGCTCAATGGTTGTTATCATGATTATAATTTTCTGTCCCTACTTCATGATTAAGACCCCTAACTATGCTTTTATGAAAATAACAAAAAGCACTTTGCAACTTTATTTATTTATTGACAGAAACGTTATATATGCAACTTTTGCCTTAAACCATATCAAATCTTTTATCACTTGTATATATAAATCAAAACAATGAGGTGATAACACTTCATTAAATTTCACTCATACGTATCCATCCAAGTGAATTGGTGGGAGCGGAGCGACCTACTCAGATCCATAATTTTTAATGAGGTGTCATCAACTCATTAATAACTTACCTTATATATATTATTAACAAACAATACTTCTATTATATAAATCCGAAAAATAAAATAAAATTATATATCCCCAAAGGGAAAAAAAAACTTAAACCACACAGAGAACATGCTAATACACCAATCATTTGTCACTTGTATATTTCTTTGAGAAAGATTTATGCAATAATTGAGATCCACAATTTCTCATCTTCAATTGCATCTCCATTATTTTTTTCCTCTTAAACGCGGAACACCAACTCGAGTCAAGATGAAGAGATCGATTTAGTGGTTAAAGGGTTTCAATTGGTTGTTGTGGAAAGAGATAGACGATTCTTAGTGTTGATGAACATAAGACCAGCATTGTTTTGGTCACAAAGGCTTCCAACGTGCATTTTTAATGAGATTGATGCGATATTTTGATCTCATTCGAATAGAAACGTTGATGTCATTCAGTGATTTTCATAAATTTGCTAGCGCGATTCATTAGAACTTTTTCTAACAGAAAGAACGCGCGTAAAGTGAAAATTAACGTGTCATACTGTAGTTCACCTCTGTCATAAGAAGTTAGCGCTATAATCTATAAAGGTTTATTGTGTGATAATGTCTTATGTACCTCAACCCAATGTGGTATCCATATTGATAGCTCTCTACTTCTAATTGGTAAAGAGTATTTAAGAAGTCCAATTTAATTAGGAACCTTTAGAATACGTTGAACATGACTATATGTGATCCATATGGGTCTTGGACTGGGTTGTGTAAACAATGTGTCGTCTTTGATGAAGCCAATTGTAGGTAGAATTGGGCCGCTAGAAATATACCTAAGTATTTATGTATAATAAATATCTTTCACCCTGACTCTTGAGATTAGTCTATGAGCGCGTATGACTAATTTTAGTATTATCTGTATCATTCAAACTTTGTATTGATATTTGGCTTTCACCTAAGTTTTGTTTAATTGCTATGTTTGGAAACTCGATACTTCTTGATGAAGACTTATTCCATTCTGATTCGTAGCTCGCAATTTATTTTTTCCAGACTTTCTTGTCATCTCATTTTATGGTACGAATACGATCATGAAAAATGGAACATGCTATAACGAAAATGTGACGGCACACAAATTTTTATGCATGAGCTAATTGCCTTAACTAAAGTTCAAGTGTCACATGCCTCATTGTCTCTACAGTTTCCAGACATCTTCACCAAAAACATGCCCTCAACATTGTTCTAATAGTCCAGGTCCAATCTTTTCATTCAAGATCCTCCTGCTCGGATAACAGGAATGTTAACTAAGAAATATTTGTCACTCTATATATTGTGTTCACCTTGTTTCCTATTTTTGTATTCCCGTATACCCATATACTACTTAACTCTTATTATTGTATTCTCCCTCGTGTACCAATATAAATCGTGACTGTTAATACTATTTTCCTTGCAAAGATATTATTCCGAACTCTAAAACTTTACTATAATATTAATGAAATTCTATATCATAATCAATCATACAAAACATAGTGTAACATGAGTTACAAATGTAGGTAGTGATGCTCTAACAACAAGAAACCATTTTTAAAAAAAGAACTCATACTTAATTCATTAGAGATAAGTGGAATAGGTTATCTTGGTTTGAGGAGATGGGATTTAACCATAACCAACATTTACCAACCCACTTTCAATGAATGTTTAAGTACCCAAAACCAAAATGAATGTGAATCACTTTTCAAGTCACATTAAACTATGTAACAAATAACTCCTTAGATACTATAATCACCACACAAACACCTATTCTTCAGTCTCTGTCTCACACTTTACTATTTACTAATCACCAATTAATCTAGCTAATTAATCAAGCCAAATCCTTCACCCACTAATCTCTCTTTCAAGATCTTCTCTCATTGGTTCTCAACTAAACCATCCCACCTATCCGTCAGGAAGGCGATTGAACTAGTCACTCCTTTTTTCTCTTTTCCATTTTTACCCCTCAAACTGAAATTACCACTATACCCTTCCTCTTTTTTTAATTTCTTTCCATTCTCAATAATTAAATAAATAAATAAATGCAAATATATTTGAAATCAAGTGATAAGAGCAATAGGATACATATAATCACTTTCCTTTTCAAAATTTCAAAATTATTGATTTTATATCAATTAATTATCTTTAAATATTACCAAATATTGGCATCACAATAATGTGCACAATTTTTTAAATAAAAATATATTCATGACTTAGTAAAAATAACTATAAAAATGTGGTGTGTTCACTTCTTGTGTGTTACATAAGATTATACAAAAACAAAAGCTGCACATATATATATTTATTTATTTATTTATTTACATGCAAATTGTTTGGCATGGCTATGTTGGGATTGGTTTAAAGGAAGATCGGACGGTGGAGATTGATGGAGGACCATCTCCTTAAAAGACAAGAAACAAAACCCACGTTACTGCTAAAAGATGCAATTTGCCGACATGTATTCTAATTTTAGCACATTGGTATTTCCGAATTTTAACATTATTTTATTTCCTATTTATCTTCCGCAAATTAAGATTTTAGTTAAAATCCAAGGGCGTTTCCGGGAATTCACCTGGTTCAAAACTGTTATGATCCATTTCGAAAATTAAGGGAAAATATAAATGTTTTCTCTAATTTTCTTTATATTTTAAAAAATATATGAAAATCTTGAGGTATTATAAAGTAATAAACTCCCCCCACAAACAGTCTAGTGTGTGTGTCTGTCCAGTGAGTTTATAAAGCCATTTTTTGATTATCAGAAACAGATTTGAATATATATTTTTATTTTATATTTTCTGATTATGATGATCATCAATGGAGTGTACTTTTTATAAATCTCTGTCCTTTTTTTCTGGGTTTTATGGAGATGAAGATTATCAACATCATGATGCATTGTTGAAGACATGGCGGAGAGCAGAAGATATGGGTTTTTGAGTTTCTTCATCTTCTTGTAGGCTACTTTAGACTCTAAGGTTTTGTGGGTATGTTCAGTTTTTGCTCTTCTCTGCGGAACTCATTTTTTTTTGGTTCCTGGGTTTTCGTAAATGGCTCTTGCAGAGCTCTAAAGTTGTTTCTGGAAAATGGGTTTCTGTTTTACTCTGCAAGACTCAATTTTGGTCAGTGGGTTTTGTAAATCGAGTCTCCAACAATGTCTCTTGCAGATATCCGGAGTTGTTTATGCCAAAATGGGTTCCTTTCGTAATTTTATTTGGAATTGTTTTCAAATGTGAACTGTAATTTGAAATTGTGAAATTAATTGGTATATGGAGTGTTTCCTATTTGGGAGTTGATTTAGTTTATTTTCTTATTTCTATTTTTATGAAAATTTATTTCCCTTTATCACCAAAAATGTTTTGTATATATGATTTGATTAGTTTTGTGTTTTGTTTGGAAAGAAAGGATTTTTTTTTTTAGAGCATGTGATTTAAATGCTCTATTGCACTTTTAAGGTTTTTCTTTGCCAGATTTGGGAAGAAAGTCTGTCCTGTTTTTTCTTCTTCTGGTAGTGTTCTGGCAATCCTCGCTGGTCACAGCTTTTATACTCTGACTTCAAATTTTCTTAAATGAACTTCTATCTCTGGATTGGAATATAAGAGAATGAGAAAGTAGACTTCATTTCATTTATTTTTAAATTTTCTTTTGAAGGTATGTTATGTAGTGTGGAGTGTGGATGCATTTGAGTCTCTTTTTCATGAAATCTGTTGTGTTTTTTGGATTTCTGCAGCCTTTACTGTAGATTTTGCGGGGCTTGTTTTGTTTACTTAATTTCATTTTTGTATTGTTTTGGTCTGTTAAAAGGTGCTTATTTGCTTGTTCTATGATTTTTATCTTGTTATGTTATAGACAATAGATACTATGGTTTTGTGGTTTTGAGACATGTTTTTATTTTTCATCTCACTTTTCTTTATAGTAATTGTTGATGCTCTGTTATATGTCATTTGCAGTGTTGTCATAGATATTACTTGTGATGGATTTTTCTGATTCTACGAGGATTGTGTTTAATCGAATCCAGAAACTTGAACCGGAGAATGCTGCCAAGATTATTGGGTGCCTTCTCTTGAACGACCATGGCGAGAAAGAAATGATTCGTTTGGCTTCGGCTCCAGATAACTTGGTCCACCAAGTAATTTACAGAGCCAAAACTGAGCTGCAACATTTATCCCAGAAGCCTGCACCCTCTCCTATCTCACCTTCCATGAACCAGGCACCTGTTTCGGAAATTCCCTTGCAGTTCAGTCCTTTCGTTTCGTCGTGGCCTGTTTCGCCTCCTGGAGCTTTTCGGGTTCCATCTCCTTACTGGGACCCCCAGGTTCCTACCAAGCACAACTCTGATTTCATTCCCTTAAGTTATTCGGATTCAATCATCTCTGAACTGCAAAACCAGACCCAGTTCTTGGGCTTAGAGGATCAGTTAGATCCAGTAAACCCTGGGTTCCCGAACGAGTACTTCTACCCGGATGCTGCATTGAGCAATTTGAGTGGAAGAACAGGCCGGAGGTTTTCAAGCCTTTCTGAATTTCCAGTTAAGACATGTCATTACTTCAACAAGGGATTTTGTAAGCATGGAAGTAACTGTAGGTACTTCCATGGACACCCCACTCCAGAGTGCTTCTCTCAGATGCTCAGCCCTAATTCGAATGATGCTTTCAGTGATGATCAGGTTTTTTCACCCGGGTCACTTGAGAAACTAGAGTTGGAAATTACTGAGATTCTAAAATCAAGAAGAGGCAATCCTGTTTCGATCGCTTCTCTGCCTATGATATATTATGAGAAATATGGGAAAATTCTTCAGGCAGAAGGGTATCAAACTGAGAGTCAAAGACATGGAAAAACTGGTTATAGTTTGACGAAGCTTCTTGCACGGTTGAAAAACAGCATTCGGTTAATTGACAGGTACAATTTTTTTAAAATAATCATACAGAAATTTCCGACTATATAACAATCTTTCATGTATTAGCACATCACTGATGTATTCTATTGTTTTCAATGCAGACCCCATGGTCAGCATGCTGTAATTTTGGCAGAAGATGCCCCAAAGTACATGGAAAACCGGAGTGAGAGAAGTGACCCTGGTCCTATAGTTAGTGGATCACGACAAATATATCTTACATTTCCAGCTGAGAGCACCTTCACTGAAGACGACGTTTCCAATTATTTCAGGTAATATTGTCATAGAACTCATGAGAAGGAAAGTCCTGGTATATAGAGTTTTCTGATTCTTTTTTCCCTTTTCTGTAGCACCTTTGGTCCGGTTGAAGATGTAAGGATTCCCTGCCAGCAAAAGCGAATGTTTGGCTTTGTAACCTTTGTCAGTTCAGATACCGTGAAGATAATTTTGGCCAAGGGCAATCCTCATTTTGTTTGTGGAGCTCGTGTGCTTGTGAAACCTTACCGGGAAAAATCAAAGCTTATAGACAGGTAGTTTCGCCAGTCACTTATCCGCATCTTGTCTTTACTTTTTTCGTTCTGGAGAGGGTAAAAAGGTTCGGTTATAGTATTACAATGTTAGATTGTGCATACAGAATGTTGAATATTCTTATATAAGTAAAAGGTTTGGCAGAGCTTTTTTGTTTCGTTCATAGTCCTTTTACTGTTTGAATTGATTTTTAACTGTATCTGGTTCACCGGTGTGCTTTTTTTCCTCCTACAACTTGGCAGTAGCTAGAATTAACTCGGGAAGGGCTCGTAATGCCTCAAGTTCTTATACTGATATCTCCTCTCTTGCTCACATGCACCTTAATTTTCTCTCAGGAAGTACTCGGATAAAATTGAATCTCCAATGTTTTATCCCCCTCATTATGTAGACATGGACTCTGAACTTCACTCGAGTAAGTTATTAGCTCCTCCATCTTCCAAACTGAGAAATGAGTCGATTCTCTTAGTCAAGAGCAGCATCTGCATGGAATTATTCCTACAATGTATTGCTGGATGTGGATCCAACTTTTTTTTACCATGTTGTGCTGTCATCACTAACACTTCTCTTTTCTTTATTTATCACCTATGATGTGGAACATTCATTTGGAGCCTGAAAGCCTTTTTTTATACTTGGAGTTTTTACTCTTCCTAGTATTCTTGTAGTGCCAAGAGGATATGAGACCTCCCGTTTACTCAGGAAGCAACTTATGGAAGAACGAGAACATGCCCTTGAACTTGAAAGGAGGCGTCTAGCAGAGCTGCAATTAGCACGGAAACCATTAGCTAATCAACGCTATTTCGGGTATTCCATGGACGGGATCAAAGTTTCAGAAGGTCAATAGCTGTTCTTGCATATTCAATTGTAGCTCCCTTTGTCAGATTCTAACCCTCACTTTTTTCTCTTCTTTTTTGCTTCATTGCACATGCAGATCATTTCAATCTCCAATCTGCAGAACGATATAATTTTCTGCTCGATGATAAAATCAGACATGCTGACTCCAACTACAGTGACCAAGAGAGGTAGATATTAAATTTTCATACAAGACCAGTGTTTTTGGCATTTATTGTTCACAAGAAAAAGCAGAAATTAGATACACTATACATCTCCTTTTGCATTTATTTCGACCAATGCATACTTTACCCACACCCTTCCAGCCTGTTAGTGCACATGGTCTTGCATCTCCTACGTGCGAACTGTTTCATTTCTTTCCATACGTTTTTTTCACACAATCATCTCAATCCTATTCTAAGCCTTAAACATTATGTTATACATAATTGTAGATTTAGATGAAAGCTTTCCCTTCTGCATTATTGAACTGAGGTTCCATACATTACATTAATCTGCTTTCTTTGTCATGTCATTTGTTGCATTTCTGACCAGAGTCCCATGTTTCTATTTGATTAGCAGTCAAGGACTTAATCTGCCAGAGAGCCCGTTTGCATCACCGATCTCCACAGTCATATAGGTCATCAGCAGCACCACAGAACTATAGAGTTAGTACTGGTTCGAAGGCGACGTAACAGCTCTTACTTGACCTATACCTTTTTTTTCCCTCAACTCATTCATGGTTAATCAAAGTTTCCTGCAAGTACATACCAGCGTAAAGAAGTAAAGAAAAAAAGAAAAAGAAACAGCAGAAGCATCCTCCATGTTACTCAGGTGGAAGGAAGTAGCAAAGCAAAGCAAAGAAGAATATGATACATAGAAGAAGTATTTTCAAGTTAACAACAAGCACAGAGTAGGCACAAGGGTCCTGAATATCATCATCACCATCTTTAGAGAGAAGGAGACATGTAATATACAGCCATTTTAGTGGAAGGAAATGAACTTGAACATAATGCTGTGTCCAGAGAGTTTCAAACATGTTTAGAATCTCTGTAACACAAAGCACCAATAGTTTATCAATAACATCATCTGTTACCAGCTTAATTACATACAAGTCCATCAAAGTTATTATTTTGGGTTTCTCTGCTTATCTGTTGCTTTGGAATTGGAGTACATTATTGGAAATGTTGAGCCTCCTCATCCTCCATGCCATGCATGTGATGGTGTCAAGATTATAGGAAACAGAGAACATAAAACCTCTCACCCATAGTGGCATTGGAGACATACAATGAGTGACATATGGTCCAAAAGATGAGCATTTATTTTATGCAAATACCTCTATATTGGAGCTTGTTATTGGTAATGAAGCATGAATGTAAGATATGCAGAGGTGGTGGCCCATCCCCATCCCCATCCCCATCCCCATCCCAAACTGTGGATAATTAGGATAGGAATCAATGAAGATAATCTTGGTTGTCCAACAACAAGTCACCAACACCTTATACTTATGGCAGACCTTCAATGACCAGATATGGAGAAGATAATGTGCAGTCATTGTCCACAAAATGACACCCATAAACAACACACAAAATATCAATATAGTAGAGCAATATCAGCCACAGCTGCATTGCTTCATTTTTGTCTCATCCTGTGTTTCCATTTGGTTTGATTGATATGAATCTTGTGAAAATGACAATAAACAATTCACCACCATTTTTAACCCCGAGATTTCCGGGAAAACAAGCAAATGAAAGAGACCTGCCAACCCAATTTTCAAGTCTTAACAATAAAATTCTTCTAATTTGTGACAAAAATGCCATTGACAAACTTAAAATTGCATCACTGATCTCAGCAGTGTACAAGAAGAATGTTCCAAATTAAACAGCCTGGAATCTTACACCAATCATTGTAATTCCACACCATTTTTGTCTTGGTTGGAACACAAGGTAGAGCCATATGTAATTGTTGTTGTGATGATGATGGTGATGGTGATGAACATTATTTTAACTAAAATATGCCATCTAAATAATGAATCAAGAGGATATCCATCATTGAAACATTAATACTCTACCAATATCGTTATACATATTTCAACTATCATCACTCTTCTCTTTCTTACAATGTTTATGTGATTATTCTATCTATTGTTTTTGTTCCTAAATCTAATGGTGAGTGGTGACGTACTAAACTTTGGAGCTAGTTCCTCTTCCTCTAGGAAAATGCACTATTGGGTGCCGGTAAGTTTATATGGTCAAAGTTAGTCTTGATGGTTAAGTAGATCGCCTTAAGGCAGAATGAATAGTGGCTAAAGGTTATACTCAAGTTTTTATCTTACACTACAACTTCTCCCTACTTGCAAAGATTGTTTCAATTGTCTCTTTACAACATTTGCAGTCATGCCACATGGCCTCTTTACCAACTTGACTTAAGGGAGTGTTAGAATATGTTAGATTGCACATGATTAGAAATTTGCACAAGATTAGAAATATATAATTATGATTAATTAGTAAGTTTCATTTTTTCTATCATACTCTCTATGTACAAATTACGGTTGTCATTAGATGGAATTCACGCTCTTCAACTATTTCACACAATTCTTGTTCACTCGTTATGAAACTTTGGTATTGATATTTCACAACTGCAATATAAACCTTATTGGTAAACAAATTATGTAGCTCACTCACTTTATATTTATTAAATGTCTCTATTGCCTACTTCAACACCCACCTCATGTGCAAGATTCACTTTTTCTATTGTCGATTAAATCGACACGTGTACAATTGGTGGTCATTTAAATACCTTTTCAAGTAAAACACAATACTCACTTAACGATCAAGACACTCGTTTTAAGACAAATATGACACTAACACATTCTAACAAAGATAAACATTTTTGGGTGACAAATCATGTGAATCAAAATAAATATGAACAAGAAAGGACAGATGATACAATTTTGTCTTCTACAAGAATAACTATGAGGAATAATGAGAATCTTAAATTGAAAACACATCTACTGAAACCAATGCAGCATTTCATATGAACATAAACCAGGACAGATAAGAATACAAATGAAAAAATAGCAAATACATTAGTTTACTTTGCCATTAAGGCAACGAAAAAGCAAAGGTAAACATATCAACATGAATAGTTGTCGTATACTGATTCGGACCCTAGTAGGATTACTCCTGAGGTTGCCCAACAAACAAAAAGCACATATAACAAACAAAACCATTTAGAACTTGGAAACAAAATTAGTATACAAGGAGGTATGGTAGAGTCTATGAGGTTACAAAACTTGCATTTATACCTTCTTGGCTGATTAATAGCTATTTTTAACCTTCAAGTAATCCTCTTGATGAATCAAAAACACAAGGCACACCTGCAACTGTTCTGGTAACCATTGAATAGCAAAAAAATTATCATCAGTAATATGCATAAAGATCTCTAGATTAACACTTTAGTAAAACATTTCTGTTCATGATCCCACAAGTGTTGTTACTTTAGACATTAAAATCTAATATAAAAGCTAGGGTATCCACAAAAGGTCATTGCATGAATTAGGGATAATTCCATATTATATTTATATATACTACCAATTTTTTTATTTTATAAAAAGAGTATGGTCATCTATTAGGCTATTAGCTGGTTACAAAGGAGCATAACATATTTAAGAGTTTAGCATGTTCTCTTCCTGCTGAGCCACTTTTAAGCTACAAGCTATTTGTATTTACATTCACCTGCAATTTATTGCTCAATGACTACAAACTGACCTTAAGATTAAAACTTTGCTTGAATGTCTTTTGCCTTTGCAATCACCAACAGTTCTTTACCCTCATGGCTTGTCTACAACTGGGAGCCATCAAATAACAGTTGGAACAAAAATAGAGCAGCTTCTGTGTAGATTATGGCACTAAGTCATACTTTCAACTGAATGTATAGGTGTCAACTGTGTATGCAAAACTTGGACCAGCATCTGCATATGAAGGCACTTAGTCATGAAGCAATTGAAATGTAGTAAATAACTGAATCAGTCTACTAAAAACACCATAAAACAGATGAAGTAATCGGCTTACCAGTGAGTTATACTAGTTAGAAAACCAGAGGTTCACCCCAAAATCATCTGAACATTATTTTAAGCTGATAGACATTAATTACTCAGCTCTTTCCGAACACTTACGTCAGTATTACTTTAGAAGCGACAATAGTGCAACGCAT
The DNA here is from genome assembly GCA_036897485.1 of Pelargonium nanum. Lineage (NCBI taxonomy): Eukaryota > Viridiplantae > Streptophyta > Magnoliopsida > Geraniales > Geraniaceae > Pelargonium > Pelargonium nanum. The sequence continues at coordinate 20,988 of JAYMTF010000531.1, read as the reverse complement.
CATCGTTTTCTTTCATATTTCTTGGCAAACTTGCTTAACAGTAAATTTTGACGAAATTCCAAATATGTATCCAAACTAGTCCCAGCCCACTGCTGACAGAAGCTTTCATCAGTTGGAACCAATGAACTGAGAGGAAATGGCCCTTTAGGAACTTTCTTCAAGGAAACCAAGAACCGATGGCGAGGGCGAATTCTTTGGTCCAAGGACAAGCTCAAGTATGTAGGATATTTGTTCAAGGACTGAACCTTGTTGTTTAGTTCATTAACCAAATACCTATATTTAGGCTTTAGGTTATCCTCCAGTGACAAAGAAAATACCTGCCACTCACAACCAGCACATCCCATCAGATCATACAGAGAAAGTAATTATATTGTGATAAAAATAAAAGAAATCAAATTATTCCAAGATCAAATGGTAGAACTAAGCATATAATCTTCCTTCATCTAAGCCTAGTAGAACGTTAGAACTCTTCAGCAGAAAAAGAAAAAAACAGAGTAATTTGAACGGAGAAGTTCATCTAGGCCTTGTAGAACATTAAAACTCTTCAGCAGAAAAAGAAAAACAGAGTAATTTGAAAGAAGAGCTGCATACAGACGCACATATATATTGCAAAACTTCAATAAGAAATGAACATGATAACTCCCTATAAAATAGTTACATTGTAAACTTCATATGTTCAGTGTCGGCATGTAAAGATAACTGACCTGTGTAAGGCTAGTCAGGACTTTCAAAATGTCAGCATCGCACATCCCAATACTCCTCAGAAAATTAATTCTAGGCAGCAATCCATCTTCAATACTGTAATGAAGGAATTGAGGATGTTTTGTTACCATCTTCACTATACTATCTTTGGGTGCTCCCAACTCCTTTGAAAGAAATGTATAACGAGCATTCCATGTTATGTCAATTCGCTGAACAAGGATTTGAGGGCTCAGCTGCACAACTTTACCTAAAAAAGCTTCCTTAATGCCTACCTCTTCAACCAAGTATCTCACAGTGGGTTTCAATGAGTTTTCAACACTATAAGAAAATAGGGATGGAGAATTAGCAATTATCTGCCCTATTTTAGAACTTGGTATACCCAAATCTGCCAAAAATTTGACATGGGGTTTTAGGTTGTTCTCCACTGTATATCCTAAAATCTGTGGCTGCCTTAGAAGTATTCTTCTAATGTCTCTATGTTTGACGCCAACGCTCATTAAGTAATCCAATCTTTCTTGTGCAGAAACAGCATTATATTGTAGACAAAGCATGTTCCTGTCATACATTTGAATGAAATGTGATTCCTTAAGTCCAAATGAGCTCAGATAATCAAGAAGAGGAATCCATTTTGCATCCATATCTATTTCTTCTAGCAGTTGTGGATATTTATTTTCAATAAGTTTCCTTGCTTGCATCTACAATGAGTAAATATACTCCCATTAGTACCATCATAGGCAGCTCAGAATATGCTCAAGGATTACCCTTCATCAAACACTCATGTCAAAGGAACCCATTACCTTTGATCTTTCTGAAGCAGTAGACAGTTCTCCAATATCAGTATCCAGAAACTGGTTTTTGTTTTTGACATCCAAATGGTCTTTGTTGAAACTGAGGCTTCCTTTAGATTGTAATGATTTCATTACCTGATCCTTTTTTGGGTTTCCCTGTTTTCCTGCAAAAAAATAGTTTATATAGTTCATCTTTCCTTCCCTTCCTCACCCACCCCCTTCGGCCTCTCCCACAAAAACTAAAGGATTAATACTTAAGTGCTTGAATGAGTACCTTGTCTCATTTCCATGACTTTTGCTGACTTACTTGTCTTCACATCCTCATCAAGTTCGGAATATTCATCCTGGAGACACACTCTACAGTCAAATGAAGAATTTAACCAAGTAACAATAAAACTGAATACATGTAGACGAGTCATTCATTAGATCCTTTGTGTCTGAGTTAAGCCTAAGGCAGTAGTTAGATAGGAGGGCTCCTTAAGTAGTACTCCCTCCGCCCCAAAATGAGTGTCTTGTTTCTAATGAATTTGTCACAAAAAGAGTGCCTTTTTTCCTTTTTTAGGAAGTTAGTTATGCATGATTTACCAATAATAGCCTTATAATAAGTTAGTTAGTATTATTTGAGTTTGTTGCAACACATGTCCATAAGATACATGAGAAAATATACAACACTAACTAAAATTTCCTTAATTCTTCTCAAAATAGAAGCAAGAAACTAATTTTGGGACGGAGGGAGTAGTAACAACTATTATATAATTGGTAAAGAACATAAATACGTATACTTGATACCCGACCCAAGAAAGAGACCAAAGCCCTAGTAACCCTGCAAAATGGCGATGCAATATAGATTCTACTTTTAAAAATGGAAAAACAGATTATAAATAACTGAACCTAAAACTATAAGGTTATGCTCTATTGCTAAATGAGTATAGTTTGATGAGAGATGTTCTCACTGTTCAATTTCACACATAGCACAATGCTCGAACCATACAATATGCCAACCCAAAAAAACAGAATAGTGAAAGCAATTCAGCTTCAAAAATCAACTAAAGAACAAAAGATAGTCCTGAAGCAAGCAAGCAAGAAAGCAAAAATGTGAGTTGAATTGAAAACGAGTTGGAAGTTGAAAAGGAAGACGAAGGCTCACATCAGAGTACCAAACATCATCCGACTCGTCTTCTTCGTCTAGGTCAGAATCATCATCATCGTCTAGGTCAGAATCATCATCGTAGTAAGGGGATAAGGACTGTCTGTAGCGCGCGCTGCGATAGGACTTGAGCATTTTGGGATTGGTGTGCGAGGAGAGCGCGACGAAGTTGGTGGTGGTGGTAGTTCGCCTCCAAGCATCGGTGTTGGTGGTGGTGGTGAAGTCGGTCCGGAGAGGATTCCGAACAACGGGAGTGAATTTGAAGCAAGACTGAGAGAAAACTGCCATTTATCCGTTATCTTCTTTTTTGTGTGTTCTCTAAGTCTAAGTAGATAGAATATACCCCAAAACCCTAAATTAGGACAGTAGACAGAATCTCTTCCTCACCTCACAGTCACTACTCAAAATATCTACTCCTACATACAACTATCCACTGCTTCTCTGGTTTATCTTCTTCCTCAAATGGTTAGTAAAAATAAATGATTATCTAAAAAAATAAAAAAATAAATAATAAATATATTGAACCACTTGCTTGCTCAAACACAAATTGAGTAGTAATGGTTATATTTCATTAGTATCATTTATATTGCTCAGATTTTCAGTCAAGACACAAATAAAATGTATTTGGGCTGGGCGCTCTGTGTTTAAAAATTCACTGGAACGGATTTGAGTGTTAATCGTTGATGTAGTATCACTTAATTGACCATAATTTATTGATTGAGAGTCTTTTTTTCATATTTCATTTCCCTTTTCTTTATACTATTTTCTTAATAAATAAGATTTCATATTAAACAGAACAAACACACACAAACAACGTTGAAATTATCGTAGATCCAAAATAGATTTTTTACTACATATCTAATTAGGAAGCTAAAATATGCATTGGAGCAAGTATATTCTTATTTATATGCGAAAGTCTAACATTAAGATTACTATAATGCATTATTTATTTAATGTGCGTTATAACTGTTCTACAATTTGCTCAGCTGTTTATAGTAAATATAGTCTCATAAACTTAATATATAATCAATGCATAGACGATACCAAGACGTTTGGAATTTGAATGAATATTAGTAGCCAATAGTAACAATGAAGCCAACAGAAGAGCAAAAAATTATTTAACCAGCTAAAAAATAGGTGAAACTGTGAAAGAGAGAAAGAGGTTAGGCTTTTTTTCTATTAATTATTAAATAGAAGTGGGTAATTTTGAAAGACAAATGTACTAAAAAACGGCACCGTCTCGTGGGCGCGCGATATGGTCCACAGTATGGGTGTGTGGTTGGCGCGAAAGCAACGTGGTCAAAATTTGAAACAATCCTTAAACGAACCTCATCTCCAGAAATGCCTCTGTTCTGTTCTGCTCTCTCTTTCCCAGCTCTGCTTCGCGTAAATGGAAGCATCAGTCTCTTCACGACTGTTCATCACAGCGCCCAATTTCTCAACAAATCTCTCCAGAACCGCACCAATTACAGTCCGTCCAAAATCTGAATCTCGCAGAAGCGGAAGCAACCATTTGCACCGGAGACGAAGATCGGCGACAGCAGTTACCGATGTAAGCGCAGCTGCGGCCGATCCGGCGCAAATCGAGGTTGGATGGCAAATCATCGTTGGATCTATAGGTATTCATCGCTTTTTTTCTAGTGTTGAATCGCACTGCTCATTACTTGTAATTAATTTCCATTTATTTATTTTCTTATTTCAGCTGGAGTTACACCATTTGTAGTGGCAGGAATTGAATTCAGCAAAAGAATTGTAATTGCCTTTTTCATTTTTTGGTAATTTGCTTAAGCATGTGTTGTGTTAAACTGTTGCTAATTCTTGTTACATTATTGCAGATAGCACAGAAAAGATGTGAAATATGTGGAGGCTCAGGGCTTATTCTGGAGGAGGAGGACTATTATCGGTGCCCAGGATGTGGTAATTGAATAATTGAATTCTCATATATTTGCTCTAATATTTGTTGCTTCCTCTGTTTGATGTTTTGATATTTTTTTTTTTTTTTTTTTTTTTTTTTTTTGCAGGTGGATTTCTGCCATGGCAGTCTTGGAAAAGATTCTTTTCTGGATAAATTGTTTCCATACTTTGTTCTCTAAAGCTCCTTCTGTCATTTGCTTGTACAGTATACAATGCTAATCCACTTTGGAGGATGTACATTCTTCAACAAAATGCTTTTTATATTGTACACATGATATTTATAAAGTGAATTCATGATTTTTGTTGGACTTAATGTATTGTTTGAACTTGGCTTAAAATAGATCCTTTATCAATATCATTTTTCTGGTTAAAAAGGAGAAGAAAAAAAACGCAAATTTTGTTACTATCATGGTTCTCCCGACGATCAGATGTTATCGTTTTACTCTCTTGAATTCTTAATTTTGCAAAACAAATCTTTTTTCAACTGAAATTTCTTTAATGCCTAAGTTAGATCTCGGTAATGGATCAATACTATAATCACCAACTATAAACTGTACCCTATCATTGTTTATGTATCCTCATTTATAGTGAGAGACTCTTGTTACTTTTACAATCATCCTTCCGTGCTTGCTACTATGCAACTCGCTTCCATGTTTTCTTAACAAGGTTAGTTGTCAGGGTCAAGCTATTACTTTGGCTGGATTGAACATTCTATTTGTCTTCACCGTTCATACACAGTAATTATTGAAAATTATTTTACAATTAAGCCTTTTAGGACGTATTTTTCAGGTGTGCTCTTCAGGGGACGTCCTGAGCGATACTTTCTTCTTATTGTATCGAGATGTTAGGTGCCTTCTCTTAACGCACGCACCCTACATATTGATCGGAAAGATGTAGGTTCACGATCAAAAGAAGAAAATGATTGATTTTTGCACTTATGAGTGCATCATTGTATGCTTCATGTTGTAATCAAAAGTATATATCCGGCAAATTATAAAGCAGTTTTCGTTAAGACATCGATCTCAGTACCTACCTTCATCGTGCATCAGTGATTGTAACTTGTAAGCAATTAAGCAAACCTAATTACTCTGTAAACACTCATTTTGTCTTTATTCCAAGTAATTCATATTTAATCTACATGTCTATTTTCCTCTACGTCATTCCTGATGCAATCAACCTTGACAAAACACAACCTTGCTATTGACTTATAATGCATTTATTTTCCTCTCATTATTATAATTTGACTCTACTTTTTACCTACGTCACCACACAGACTTTGTTCTAATTTTCTAATTACGACAATAACCACACATTGACATTGCTGACTATTAATTTGGTTGAAATCGTTAATTACGTCAATAAATAGTCAAATTATTCTAAATCAATCAATATTTTTGTTGGGACGTTGCAGAAAGTATTGACTCATTGGCTTTTGTATGTAAAACTCGGAACATATATAGGGTAAAGGGAATAGATGCTTTGCAATTTTCTTTTGACTCTCATTGTATTGTAGTATTTAAATAGGAATGTTTCTTTTTGGTTTATTAGGCCACAAAATTTGGGGAAGCAGCAACCGAATAACTCTGTTGGTTGGACCGACCGGACCATATATATTTATATGTATGTACTTCAAGAAAATGTAATCAGGTGTCAAACTAAAACATTAGTTTATAATCAAATCAATCTTACTATATATATTTATGATTTCCAATATAGTTATACGTACTCCGTACTGGTAAAGTGGGTGCAAGAACACTATTTGTGCCACTTGTTATACCTTAACTAATCAAAAGATGGACTTATGATTGATCATAAAAAAAAATGATTGTGCGACATCACAAACAATGATTTTGGACTTCATATATATAGCATACGCATCCGTAATGACATCAGACTCTGTCTGGTTTGCAACTGTAACAAATTCAGAAATACTAATTAACTTATTACAAGAATGCTGTTAATATTTATATATAACTTAACTTTATGAAAATTGAAATATGACATGCATTCAAAACGAAAATACAATACAAACAAGAAACTAATTAATGGGTAGTGAAGAACAACAGAAAGTTGGATGGATGAAATAAATGTGAAATGAGTTTTGAAAAGTATGGTAGCAAATGTTTGGTGTTCATGTCCAAGACTACAATAAAGATAGTCCATTGTTGATGCAGTACTGCTGGATTATACCACTAAAAGTAGTAAAACACAAGACAACTACATGCATGGATTGGATATGACCATATGGGTAATGGGTAGAACAGCTAATACAGTGTGGACCCCACTCAACCCATGCATATACTATTACAGTATAATATTGTGGCTGATGTTTCTCATTTTCATTTCAGGTGGATGATGATGATGGTTATGAATTTATGATGATTATGATGATGCATGTAAAATAGCTAGGTTTAATGCACAATATTATTCCTGAATGAGAGTTTTATTCTTCAGCTACAGAGAACAAAAAGAAAATAAAAAAAGAATGCCAAGTAGGTGAATTTGAATGAACAGAACTCAGAATTGAGTGAGTGAAGAGCTCCAACGGAATTCAAGAGGATTGGCACATGTGTGTTTGTTTCATGTATGGTACATGTGCACATTAGTTACAAACTACGTTCGGTTTGGTTATAAATTCTTATTGGCCCGTGTTTTGATATAAAAATACAGTAGCTACAAACATCACTGGTGTCGTTACAAAAATTTATCGGTGCTCGTTTTTTTAGTAAACCAATTACAAACTGTATTATTGTGGTTACAAGTTATTTTTAGTAACGCATTTTTACATTTAATATATGTCACGTACAAGTTTTAATTGATCTAGTTACAAATTATTATTGACGCGCGTTACACATGTATTACGTGCGCTAATAACACATGAAACATACGTTTCACTTTTAAACAGAGAATTTATGGCGATGATTACATTACTATATTACATTACAACGAGTACTGTAAACCGTGTGGGCCCACTACATACCACACGTGATGCCCCACACGTGACACGTTCTCTTCATCTTTATTGTCTGTCTGTCGACTCGTGTCTGCTTCTTTCCTTTCCTCTTCCATTGAAATACCGTAAACACCCTTCTTCTTCTTCCTTTATTTTAACCTGAACTATCATACAATTATCTCTTTCAATTCTCTGTAATTTTATTTTGAATTCGAACAAGAGCTTGTATGTAACACTATTACAAAACAGTGAAGAACAGTAATGAGGGGGAGAAAATAGTAACGAGTTGTATGAAATTGCACTACAAAATCTTTTATATTTGGCAAATGTTCTTAGGAGCTAGAAGTTGAGTTTATTGCAATAATTTTTTTTTGAATGCGAGTTTATTGCAATAGTTCTTTTGATAAAATTTAGCTGTAAGAGTGTATATATTATGCAAATGACTAAAAAAGATACAAAGCAACTTTAGAAAGGTAATTGATTTATTTTCATTCCTTTAAATTAAATTTAAATCTAATTTGGATGATATATTATAATGATTATTGTCAACTTATAAACAATTAACATTTTATGAAAAGCAGTTAACTAGAAATCTAGTTGATTTTTTGTTTGTTTGAATAATATCTAGAATCAAATGATATTATTATTGATTGCATTTTGATGATGCACAAAAAATTATAAGCTCATTTGTACACTGAGAAGACGATATGTAGCTCCTGAATATTACGTCATCACTAAAAGTCAGAATCAAATCATAAGCCGAACATCAAACAGTTCGAAAACTCTCCGGACCCAAGAATGAAATCCCAAATTTATAAGGTCCGCGAAGCTCAAACAAAGCCTCCCACTAGATACACGAAGCCTCCCTATGGAGACTTTCGTGGAGCTTCCACAAAAGCTCGTGTTTGTGAAAAGCCACATCGAGATCATTAGGCCCGCCCAAAGAGCCTTTGTGGCGTTTTCACGAACCTTCTTCGGCGAGTTCTGATGCACTTCCTGCAAGTCTATCACTCGCCAAGAAACTTCTCTCGCATGCAATAGACAAACTTATGAAAGTAGTTTCGAGAGTAAGTTTATGGGACTCTCAAAAGTACTCCCGCATATGCCATCAAGCGGTCTTTAAGAAACTAATCCAACACTTAGCATAAATCATTTTCTATTGAATGTCAGAAAACATGAGGACGTTACTCGGAACGGTAAACACTTTCTAATTAAGAGCCCTCCATCATCCCTCGTTGCATGAAAAGAAAAGGGAGACCAAGGTCTTTCAAAACTCAAACTCCGCAATGACGTGTACAACTTGACAATTATTTTTATATCGGTAGAATAATATTAAGTGCAACTTATATCACATAACATACGATGTTGATTTAAATTTTTAATAAAAAATTGCGTAAAACTTTTTTTATAACAATAATTGTAATGATATAGTTGCATATTACTATTACGAAACTTTTTATTCAACTTCAAGTCTTCAACCTTCCAACTGAAGTTTTTGTTTGTTTTGTTTTGATAAATCCAATTGAAGTTAGATATGAGATTATGTGTTGAAATTATTGGCAATAAATAAATAATGGGAATGGGCCATGGTTGGATAGCTGCACCATCGACTTGATCAAAGGTGATACAAATTTGACCAACAAGCAAACCCTGTAACAACCATTGACCTACAATTTTAGTCAGATACAAGAAGAGAAGACCATGGTCTCTCTTTCTTTCCAACAATAATAAAAATTGCATCCTCATTAACCATACACCAAATAACTAAATAATTAATGCAAAACAGAAATCATTGATAAGGAGGAGGTACTTGACCCTGCCATGTCCACCACAGGGGTCTTTTGGTCATTAAAATATTGAACAAACTATACTTTATTATAACCCCTCTCTTTTTCTTATTATGTCTTTGTCCATTTATGATTTACCATTGCCAGAGGCATTCCAAGTAATATCCTGGAAGAACTGAAGCCAATTGTTAATCCATCAATCTTTTGATATAAAGCCAAACCTGGAAAGGAATCCATGGTGGTGGTAGATAGGTGATTGTGGGCTCTGTGCTTGAATATTGAAGCAAAGAAGAGAAGAAACCTAAGAAAGTGCAGTTTTAGCCAAACCTAAGGTTTGTCAAAACCCAGTTGATTTTGATGTTGAAATTGATAAGGGGTTTCACTGAATTGATTGTCATGCAGATATTTCTATCTAGAATTGATTTATGTTTGGAGCTACTTTCTTTTCCTGAATCTTATTTTCTTTTCTTGCATCTTGGTGTTGTATGTCAAGCATGGAATGAGTGTATGTTATGGTTAATGATTATGATTGAAGTGCTTTTGGACCAAATAGCTTTCAAGTTTCTACTTTTAAGGTAACATATGTGGTTTTTGAAAATGGGTTGGTGATAGATTTGTGAAAGGTAGAATCTTTTTTGCTCTTGACAAGGCAAAAATTGAAGTTATAACTGGTTTGTAGTTGAAAAAGGAGATCTTTCTCAACTTCACTAATTGACTGAGTGCTTTTGTTTGAGATTTGCATGCGTGTTGTTTGTGTACTTACAAATCATGAAATCTGTGATCAAATTCCGAAGTGAAGATTATTTGGTTGAGAATTTACATGGGTTTCAGATCAAGATCTTGATTCGGTAGAAGCTTTATATCTAAATTGTATGGTTCCAGTCACAGATTAAAGTTCGCCTTATAGTTTGTAAATTTTCTTATGCCTCTTGAGTCTTGATCTTTTGTTGTAGTTCATGGGAAATTTCCCAGGTTGTCTGTCACTTTCACTTACAGGTTTATTAATTATGTAGGTGTATATGGTAGCATGTAGGGGAAAAGTTTGTTGATCTGTAGACCACTTCTGTTATGATTAAGATAGTCTGGATGGGTTTCATCTTGATCTAGATTGTTGCTTCATTACACATCCCATTGGATGTTGGAAATGTTGTGTTAATTTCAATATCTCAAATTTGTTTGATTGGTGGTCTTACTTATAGCCTCTTCTAGGCTTTGTACTTGCGTCATCCATGCTGTCATCATATGTGAGGTGATTTATGAGGGTTATTGACTTTTTACTTCTTCCAATTTCATTCAGTTTTGCAAGAAGTTTGACTTTTTGTATATTCACAACACTTGCAAAGTTTTCAGTGTTTATTTAGTTTACTGAGAAGCGTTAATAAAACCCTTGAAAATCCCCGATATTTTACCTTTAAATAAGATGAAAGTGTGCTTGCATTTTTCATCAAGATTGTGAGCCTCAACATAGCATTACAACTTATCATTCTTATTTGTTCCTTTGTGTGCTCATTTTTATAGTTTTAGTTATTAAATTTTGGAGGTGGGAGTATGAGTAGTGGAGTATTCATCCTTGACATCACCTCTTCCTGGCAATGATAAACCTTTAGGCTTTTGAGGCGGAACTGATCACATGTTTAAGCTTTCGAAAAATTACTTTAACTTGACTTTTCCACCTTGCATGCCTCCTTCATCCATGAGAAAATGTAGGATATTTAGCTTATAATTGGATTTGGTTCATTACCATATAAGCACACTCGTATGTCACTATGAGCTAATCAATATTCCTTTCTGCAGAACACGTCAGCTCGTTGATGTATCATCCATTTCAAGTACCGAGATCCAGAAAATGATGGTGATGCTGCATTAACTTAAGCAACCTGTATTTTTCTGCCAGTAAGAGATCCTGGCACTTCTCTTGGCCCTAACTTTCCTTTGGTTCTCCTAGATCAAAGAATTGATTCGTCTTGAATGGGAACATCCCAGAAACCTAGGATATCTGATGGTTCTGGGTTTTATAACCAGCCTGTACGAGAGCTTGATTCCTACTCATGGCCTCCCGTCAACAAAAGGGACAACTTCTCGTGCTCAGATGACAGCAGCCAAGGAACTAACCTTTCAGTTCAGGCTTTTGAGCAGTGTTGCACACTTGAATCATCCTCAGGAACGGGTGGTTACCCTGTTAACAATTCTCCATCTACTGTCAGTTTCTCGCCCAATGGGAGCCCAGTGTCCCAGCAAGAATATCAGTCGTGCCCATCAGACCTGCACCATTCCCCCGACAACACTTATGGCTCGCCAGCTATTGGATCTTTCTTAGTTGAAGATGTTGATGACTTGAGTTACAAGATGAGAGAATTGGAAAGTGCCATGCTTGCACCTGACTCGGACACTTTTGATGTTTTCGACATCATTAGTACAGGTGGACAAAACCAATTTTCACCAGAGGCAGAGAAGTGGAAAGAAACCATGGAGATAATATCCAGAGGGAATTTGAAAGAGGTGCTATGTGCTTGTGCCAAAGCAATAGCAGATAATGATATGTTTACAGCAGATTGGTTGATGTCAGAGTTACGTCAGATGGTGTCTGTTTCCGGTGAACCTATTCAACGCATAGGAGCCTATATGGTGGAAGGTCTAGTTGCGAGGTTGGCATCTTCAGGAAGCTCCATCTACAAAGCCTTAAGATGCAAAGAGCCCGCTAGTGCTGAACTCTTCTCATATATGTACTTCCTCTTTGAGGCCTGCCCGTATTTCAAGTTTGGGTACATGTCTGCAAATGGGGCAATCGCTGAAGCCATGAAGGATGAGAATAGAATTCATATAATTGATTTTCAGATTTGCCAGGGCAGCCAGTGGGTAACCATGATCCAAGCTCTTGCTGCCCGACCTGGAGGGCCTCCACATATTCGAATTACAGGTATTGATGATTCAACATCTGCTTATGCCCGAGGAGGTGGGATTGATATTGTAGGGCAGAGACTATCGAGGCTAGCTGAATCATGCAATGTACCATTTGAATTCCATGCTGCTGGAGTTCCTGCATCCGAGGTTCAGATTGAAAACCTTGCAATTAGGCGTGGAGAAGCCATTGCTGTAAATTTTGCCTTGGTGCTGCACCACATGCCTGATGAAAGTGTGGGCACTGAGAATCATCGGGATAGACTGTTGAGGCTAACCAAGAGCTTGACACCCAAGGTGGTGACTCTTGTTGAGCAAGAATCAAACGTCAACACTGCTCCTTTCTTTCCCCGGTTCGTTGAAACACTCAACTATTACAATGCTATTTTCGAATCACTTGACGTGACTTTGTCGCGGGAGCACAAGGAGCGGATCAATGTTGAGCAACACTGTCTGGCTCGAGAAATAGTCAACATCATAGCATGCGAAGGTGCAGAGAGGGTGGAACGTCATGAGCCTCTAGGTAAATGGAGATCACGATTTTCCATGGCTGGGTTCAAGCCTTACCCACTAAGCAGCTTGGTGAATGCAACAATTAGGTCCCTACTCGAGAAATACTGTGACAGGTACACACTTGAAGAAAGGGATGGAATTTTGTATCTTGGGTGGATGAACCGACCCCTAGTTGCTGCTTGTGCTTGGAAGTGAACACAGCGAAGGAACTTAGGTATGGAGGTGGCAGTGTTGGATAGATCTCGTGTCTTTTAAAAAATAATGTTGTTTACTTTCTTAGAGTTCATAGAACTATCTATCTAAAATATTGTTAGACTAAGCCTCAAGTGACAATTTACCTTTGTTTTGTTGTTTGACTCTATAATGTTACTGTTATTGACAAGTGCATGAGTCATTTGATGCTCTTTATGTATCATTGTTGAGCATTACAGAATGGTACATACAAAATTGATAAGAATGCATACTATTTCAAGTAAAAACTATGACAAAGCAGGGAAGTACAGCGCTGGGGTCCCGGACAACCAAGCCTTCGCTTGTGGTTGATTCGTGTCCAACCATATGATCTCCGGCTATGGTTCGACATAGAATGACAGCCCTGTTGGTCCTCTTCATTCCTTTCTTTCCCTTCGAAACTGCAATCGAGTTATCGCTAATGGTGTCGCTATTGGTAGTCAAATGAATGATGCTGTTGGTGTGTTGAGTGTGAAAGTTGGATTTGATCAATGTGCAGACTCCACAGGCAAGATCATGACAACACTGAGACTGAGAGGATAATGAATTGGTGTTTGTGGCACAACAGGTCATGGTCGTGCCATAGAACCGAAGGAGCTCGTTGCCATCTACCGAGTTTCTTGGATGCCTCTTGCTCTTGTAGGCATTCATTTTCACCATTTCTCTGTACTCCTCAAACCTTTGAAGAACCTCAATCTGGTTGAACACCTTAAATACATGTCTGATTCTCCTAGGTTGTTTTGATGGTTTCATCAATGCTGCTAGGAAGATTATCTCCACCACATTTCTTGATTGGTCTCCAATGTTGAGCTCTGTTTCAAAACACATGTTATGGAAGATGAAGTTGAACACCATATTTGAACATCAAAATTGAACATGCAAAAACTTGAACATGGCATGATAAGTTTAAAATTTGTTGCAGACACTTGAACAGGCAAAAACTTCCAAGAAAAGGTTCAAAGAAATGGTAGAAACTTACCATAAAACCATGTAGTCATGTAGTTTGGCTTCAAGATGAGTTGTGGCATCATCTTCTTCATGCTCTCCTCCTCCGGCCGCCTTCTGTTTCTCTCCGGCCGGACCATGATGTCGTTCACTCTACAGCTTTTGCAGATGCCATTCTCCTTCAGAGACACCCAAAGAGAATGCATCTTTGGGGAACTAATATTTTCTTTGCAACCAAACACTTACATAACATAGGACTATACTTATGTTTGTATTCTCACATGTTGCTTGGTTATGTCAATACGCGTCCATCTCACAGTCTTTCAAATCCACAACTTCTTAAAAAAAAAAAAAGTAAACCTATGAACCACAATGGTTGAAATGTAGATGCTGCAAATGACAAAAGTCATAGTGAGAATTAAAAATCTGTTTCAACTTGTTGTGAATCTCTCATTTTCTCATCAAGAGAACAAACCAAAACAGGCACGGGCACAAACTCTCCAATATGTACCGTTAGAGAATTCTAGTAAAATCCATTGGAGTTTTGGAGCTTTACGTGGATGCATGGTTTTGTAATATTACTCCAGACAAAATATGATGAATTTAAGGAACTTGTCTTGTATCTACAGAGAAAGGCAACTTGTTCGTTTTGAAAAAGATTTTGTATACAAAGCATTTAAAGACCAAGAAGCTCCAAAACTGAGACAGATTTGACAGAATGGAGGAATTTGCTTCACATGGACCAGATGAAGAAGATAAATTCAACAGTGCAATAGCAATAACCATATATGGTCAGTTCAACCTGGAAAATCAAACATATAAGCAAGCAGTTTATATATATAAGTTTCGCATATTAAAGTATTTCACTTACAACAATAGAATGAAAAAAGGAACTGCAATATTGCTTTCATATTTGTACACAATGATTGAGCTCAAAACAGTTGATGTTACAGATAGATAGCAAGGCAGGAGTTAAAAGCTATATCTTTACTTCACTAAAGATTACTAGAAATACATGAAATGAAGCTTTTCTTTTTTGTTTCTGAAAAACTTGGGATGCTAGCCTCAGCCTTTCCTGCCTGAAAGAAGAAAAATCCCTAGGCATTTTATTGTCCTTCATCGTAAGTAATTGGCTATGGACCCATTAATATTCGCCCCACATTCTGCGGATATTGGTATGATGAATGGTTTAAAGATGGAATTTCGACGCTATGGCCATCGGTACGATTTTCTTTAGATCCATACTGATTCATTCCAGAATTCAGGACACCAAAGTATGTAACTGGGTTTCCATGAGCAGCCTTGAAATTGGAACCATTGGCGTTGTTTTGCATTTGAACAAGTTCAGATCTCATAGCTTGCTGCTGCTGCTGTTCATTGGATCTATTTTCAGCAGCAGAGTTAATCCCAACCCCAAGATCAAGGCTAATCGCTTCACTTTCTTCCGATCTAATCCTTGATGGTCCACTTACAGCGTGTGGTCCTGCTGTATCATGGCTGCTAGTCCTTGCAGTAGGTACATCATGATTGTGTTTCCCCTCGTATGTGGTTATAACCGCTTTTGGATCATGCGATGCCCTCTCCACATGCTTTCTAACAGGGCATCCAGCATACGTGCACTTGTAATAACTCCTGCAAAGCATGTGAGCATGATAAATGACAAGACTTCATGATAAGAAAAAAAAACCATAGAAATGAGGTTTATCTTCTTTTCTCTTCACAACATATGTGCTTTATTATATTTCTAGACAAAAGATTAACACTATGTAAGAGAACTAAGTTGCACCATTCATACATTAAAATGTTGGAATGTCCAAATTAACATATATCATGTCCAAAAAAAATATTATAAACTTCATTACTGCCTAGTATTGACCTTTATCGCACATAATTCTAAGACAAAGGAAAAAAATTAAACTATATAATATTAATACCTAAAACCGGATCTACGGTTCCCTACCTAACAGGCATATATAAATAAGTGAGCTGTGAAAAGAGAGCTAAGTAAGGGAACGTGCTTTTAATATATTGCATGCTTAAGGTTTAATGATGTAAGTTCAGGAAGCTATTTAACTAATACAGCTGCCTCTATGTCGATTAACTGATTAACAACAGCGTGGGCACCATATTAACAACAAATTAGACAGTCAGAACAAGGCAACATGTGCAATCATGCAATTACATATATAAATTGTTGAAAGGAATGTAACAATTATTTGACCACCAACTTTAATATCATGACAAAGGACAAAATCTCTAACATATTCTGTCAAACGTAAATAACTAATCATAACCAGTAGGCAAACAGTCCCGTCATCCACTGCACAGATGAAAACTCACATGCCAATGTTGAGCTGCTGAGTTGGAACTGTTAGTTCAAAAGATCCACCATAAATAGCCAGTCACTAGCCTTATGACAGGAGGTTAAAAAGAAATGTGTCGACCAAAATGACAATAAGAGTTTTCTAAGAGTACCCCTACTATGGAAACCCCACAAGATCTCATTCTGACTGAAATTCCTATACTTCCTTTTTTTTATACTCAAAATGGTATTAAAAGGCTTCGAGTAGATTAGCACACGAGACATCAGAAGATATTAATTAAAAAATTGAGCGAAAGGCATACTAAAAAGGAAATTATGCATTGCTCCAATTATAGTAGCATCAAGTTATTTCATGATATAAGCTCAAGAAAGGAGAACTTGGAGTATGCAATGCTAGCACAATATAGAAGAGCAGTCTGGGCAGAGATCTAGGAATCCATTGAGGTCTAAAAGAAAAAAGCCCACAAACCCATTGGGTTTCTTAGAAGGACCCTGATTTCAGATGATTCCCATTTAACCGTTAGCAACTCTGAAAACCAAAAAATTCCCAACATGTCATTTTTTTCGCTTCATGCTCACTGCTAAATGTCACCCTTACTTTTTTCTCCAAAGCTTAACTTGGGGATAAATGAATCTTGTTATTTTCTTTAATCCAAGGCAATGACAAAATTAATTGAATTATAATTAAAAGGACACAAGTGTTGCAACAAAAGAGAGGATAGGAATAATCATAAAAAATCCAAAGTATAGATTAAGGCAGTGGGCACTCTTACATTGTTAGATTATGTCATACACACTTAAGAAAACAGATTCTAAAGTTGCGCACATTAAAGAAATTATTGTGCACCTGTCCATGTGTCTGTGTCAACACGCGCCATATGAGCCTGCCTATTATGTCAATTCAACAGCATGCTTCGTAAACACAAAACTTGTGCTTTTGCCAGTACTATTTTGGAATTTTCTGAAAGTGTCATATGATACTACCATAATTTACGCCTATGCCTAGTTGATTATAAAAGAAACTAGAGACTCAGCATACACCAAGAACCTAGACTAATACAAATAGACACAGGAGGAAGACTTAAATGTGAAAATCCATAGATTTCATAGTTTGCAGTAATGTTTTAACTGACTTGCTGAAGTCCCACATGCAGCCATATATAGATTTAATTCATATCTATTAATATTTGTTTGAGACTATATAGCACTCAATAGAAACAAGCAAACCACATACCCCGTAATTGTCATTGTTAAACAGCAAATATCAATCAACACAAGCTTGTATCAACTTCAATTAGTTAGCAAAAAGTAGAACAGTAATTATAAGTGCCAGAGTTGCAAAATGAGGAACATGAATTGCATGCGCCAGTCAAGCAACCAAGTCATTCCACTAAATTCTTACTCAAGCATTGTCCATGCAATGAGTGGAGAGCCCCAAAAGTGTCAAAACTATTTACAATGAAGTATTTACAACTTGCATGTTAAAACATACCTTGGATTGGGATTGCCTCTCACCACTTTCTGTCCATATTTGCGCCACCGGTACCCATCATCCAGTATATCAACTTCACTCAAAGTCTGAACTACTACCCGTGGTTCACGGATAGGCTTAACTACTGGAGTGATATCAATCCCTCCCATTTCCATCTTCCTGCTTTATCCAATTTGGCAGTTCATTAGTTAGTACACATGAAAATAACCAAAGAAGAAATGCTCAGCCTCTGCTGGACAACAATACCTTCGCTTTGAGAATGGATCGTCATCATCAACCTCATCATTGGTCCTATTTAACAGTAAACCTGTACCATCTGCACCTTCCTCATTTTCTGTGGCTGGAGATAGCTCCAAGGCACCACCGGGCTCAATGTTACGAGACATCTGGCCATACTCTAAAACAAAAAAGATCAAACGCATTAGTTTATCAGTAAAAAGTACCAATAAATTAAAACACATAATCGTTCTATTTACCATCTCGACCATTTGAAGATGAAACCCTGTCTGATCTTTCTTCCTGGATGGGCATAATGTTACCAGCATTATATCGGCGGCTAGGTTGAGGTTTGGGATGATCATGTGTACCCTTGTAGATGATTTCTGTTATCTGTCCATCATGAGAGCGCTCGAAAAGCTTCTTAACTTCGCAGTTAGGATGTGTACACTTATAATAACTGCGTGGAAATTCACTTCCTTTAACATGCTTCTGTCCATATTTTCGCCAGTTATAGCCATCATCAGCCAGCCTCTCAGCCACAACTGGAGGCCCACTTCCTCTTTGATCAGATTGTGATGCTTGGAGCCCATTATTGCTGTTCCCTTTCTGGTTTAATTCATCTGAATCAAGATCCGCAGACCCACTAGCTCCAGAAGTGTCCATTTGAATAGGTACTGATAGACTCAACTCATTTGAGGTAACTGCCATCTCACTCTTAACTGAAGGTGATGATGGAAATGATTGAGGCTGGAACTGACTTTGAGCTTGAATAGATTGTTCACTTCTCTGGTGATTCACATCTGCAGGGACCTTTAAATAAATGCAAAAGATTAGGTAACCAGTAGCTTGGAACCAGTAAGGCATACCTGCAGACATATAATAAACGAAATCAAGATATCACTGTTCCACAACCTAAAATGGCTAAAGAAAAAATCACAGAGCTCAGTCAATTAGGATACCGCCCATCGCCTTGCTACTGAATCCTCTTGATTATATTATGATTAACAGATGCGTGACATCAAGACATTACCATATATCTTCTTACACTGATGCAAGGCAAGAAGAAAAGGCTAGGGATGCTGCTAAGATATGCAATTAATTCCTTACCCGTTAAAGTTAATGATTAAAATATACAATATGAGAGACACCTAATATCATGTATTTACTCATTCAGACAATAAAAATCAATAACATCTGGCCAACAACATTAGCATTAACTGTCAGTTATATTTACTAAAACAAACATCCATTAACCTATAAGTATATCAAGACATTACCATATTTGATCTACCATGGGGTTGAAACTCAAAGTAGTTGGATTGTCTTCCATCATAGGTATTGGAACAAAATGTTGTAGCCGAATATGTAGTAGAACCCATCACCATTTGAGGTTTACTAAATGAACCAGTAGTTGGTGAAGGCTCCACCTGCAGAACCAAGAAGGAATAGAACATAAAATTACTAATTTGTATTATTCAGAAAAACACAAGTAACTAACTAGGAACATCTGGATGCCTTTCGGATATTGTTATTATTGGCATCAACCAGTAGATATAGATCGACTTTAAAAAAAAAAAAATATATATATATATATATACACAATGACATATAGAAAATCTATTTGTGATAAGTTTTTTTCCATTTAACCAAAATTTGAGACAGAAATTAAACAAACTCTTCTAAAGATGAGCAAAAGTAAAACACGGTCATTCACTATCCGAATATCTTCAGTTTGATCAATATGTGACAATCTAGGAAGATGAGAGAAAATAACAAGCTCACCTTTTAATGAAAAGCATGCAACCTAACTAATTAGGAGATCTTTCACTGAATTTACTAAAAACCATGTACACTTATTTGCAGCCTAAACCCACGTTCATATATAGCCTCTCTTTCTCTTTTTGTTGTGAAACATTTAACAAATATTTGATGGACTCCTCATTTCAGTAGCACTGATTCCTTATTCTACAAACACGAAATGGGAAGATTCTTCTTACAGCCAATGACACCATTAAGTGCTAAACAACGACATTAACAAAAGCACAAGCATTATCAAATATAAAGATTCATTATGTGAAAAAACAACACTGGCATTAAAAAATGGAAAAGTTCAGAGAGTTTCAAGCCAAAGCCATATTCCACAGAGCAATATGTGTGGGCATAAAGGATCCAGTACAAAATGCCATTAGAGCAGGCATCAGAATCTAAGGGTCCCAACACAAGCACACAGATATAAAATCCATTAGTTATTGTCAGATTAAACACGAGTACCATAGACATATAACTAAATGCCAGTGTTCAAGAATTTCATTTTCTACTCAAACATCGAGCATCTTTCAGCTCATAAACCATTTATATCACATCATTCAAGTGTAGAAAAATTCTCCACTGAGGCTACTAGAACATATTGAAACTTAAAGTGGACAGCAAGATCCGAGTGACACGATGCACACCAGAAATCAGAAATCGTCCACTTGGTGACAACATGAAAACAAAATATATATTCAAAAAGAAAAGAAAGAAACTACTCAGACCCCTTGCTGGCAAACTCTTTACTAACTGGAAACTCAAATGCTAGAAAATGTTAGGGTTTATTTGGGTGTGAAGAGATCCAATTAAAGCTACCATTACCTTATTAGCTCCCAATAACTCCAGAAAATCAAACAGTTAACATTTATTGTTTTCCTACTTAAAAAATAAATTTTACTTCTTTGATCTTTCCTTACAGAAGTGGGTCTTCTCAGATTCAAATACCCATTTCCATTTGCTTTTCTCAACAGCCAAACAGAAAAGCAAACCACGATCCAAACCTCATTTCGCAACCAGCTCATTTCCCATCACATCTCAACCATACAACGAAAACCCAAAACCCAAAAACAGCCAACGATTCCAAAAATTCAAACTTTCGTCGCTTTTCCAACACATTTCAACCCCAATTTCAGCTCCCCAGTTTATCAGACTCCATCTCCACTAAAACACACACAGCCCAGAAGTCCAGAACTCGAAATTCGAACTTGCCTCTCTCTCTCTCTCTCTCTCTCTCTCTCTTCCTCAGAAACTCAACAAAAAGAAGAAA
>JAYMTF010000530.1:0-34336 GCA_036897485.1 Pelargonium nanum | reverse complement strand
GAGTTGACTCGGAGATTGGAGGAGGAGACTGGGTTGGAGAAAATTATTGTGTGTTCTCGCAGCCCATTGAACGGAAAGCTCTTTCCCCTTCGATTGCAGCTTCCTCCCAACAGCACCACCATGCATGTTGTTGTGGTTCAATCCTCTTCTAAAGGTGTGTTCTTGGTTTTTGTTTCATTTGAGAATTTGATACTATATTGCTATTGTTGTTGTTGATGTTGTGTTTTCAAGTACTTGCGGGCAATTAATGGTTCCATTGGTTGCCTGATTTGATTTGAAGACAATGTAGGATTGCAAAAAGACTATTTAGCTTCATTTCATTGTCGTTCAATAGGCTTTGAAGTAAATGAGATGATCAATGTACCTATAAGCTACTTGTTCCATTTGACCATACCATAGTTATAATTTTCCGAGAGAGCTAGTAGTGTAATTTTTGAATCCATCTTCATTTGACTCTCTTTAGGGAGCTGAGTAATGGGGACAAAAGTAATTGAACCTAGGCAGATCGGTAGGAGAAGCATAGTGTTGATCATTTGTTTCCGAGCTTATTCCATGACCTGGATTTCCTAAGCCCCTTGGCACTAGTTGGGCAGTATTGCCAATTGATGCATTTATGAGGCTCCGAATTTTTGGTTGACCTCTCTTCATTGAGTTATCATCTTTATGCCGAGTTCTGGTGTCTGTCCAACTCACTGATGTTATATGTATTTGCATACTTCCATTTCTTGTGATAGATACCAGCTAACTTCCTAAATTTATATTACGTCCAAAAGTAAGCGTCTTCTTGCTATTTTGAGAAAAACTAAGGAGAAATTTAGTGTTGCATATTTTATCTTCTATCCCGATACACGTGTTGTTACAAAATAAAAGGACACTAACTAACTTACTATATGGACACTAAAATATGGCACTTATTTTGGGTGGGTCGGAGGGAGTAGTGTATATCAATCTTTGGACTTGTATATGTATGTTTGGACCAATCCTAAAGCACGACATTGAACCATAAATCCATTGAATCATGTTGTGTATCCTTGGAACAATCTTTGGCCTTGTATATGTATGTTCAAGATTAGTGATTTTCTAGAAAATATAAATGAATAACTTGGCAATTATGGGTTGTGATTTATCCTAAAGACCATTGGATATTTGGTTGTGATTCCATCTCTAGATGTTGTAGTTTTAGCACTAATCCTCTGTGTGTTGCTCGAAGAAGCATACATGTGTTCTATTTTTAGTCGGTTAGTCCCTATTCAAGCTATTCAATTTTCTGCAAGGGTAAGACCCTGGGAAGAACTTTCGGAAAGAAATGTAATGACTTGTTGGTTTTTCAGATAATATTAGGGGAATTTATGAGGAACATGACACATATTTTGCATCTCAGAGTTTCTCGCACAGCTCCTTGAGCTATAGCCACCTTCATTTGTGTATGTTTTGTTAATATTTTGCCTTCCTTTCATTTGATTTTGCAGTGGCTAGAGAATTCACAAAGTAAGGGATTGCATCGCAAGGTGCGACGAATGGATCAGAGCACAGGCTCACAAAAAGCCAAAGGATTAACCAAATTCATTTCTGTACATTCTTGGAGGCAACGAGAAAAGAGAAAGACAGAATGAAATGCCCCTTATGCGGCTTGTGCATATAAATAGGTTCTGTGGAGGGAAGCTTCAATCATGTATGCATTTTTCATGGAACTGCAGAGAGCATTGTATTGTATACCCAACAAAGGAATGATTCTGATTTAGTTTCAATTGTGGGCTTAATATTGAGGATCTGTTATGGGGTTTCTGCATAAAATTTTGTTGTAAAAAGTTTCTGCACAATTCTTCTTCCTGGAAATGTACGGTTCAATGGATTTATTATGCTTATTTGCAATTCTTGCTTCTCCAACTAATTGAGATAGTCACTCACAAAATACATGGCTCATTTTGACACATCAACAGGAAACATTAAGGCAACTATCGGATTTAATAGATAGTTCGAGAATGAGAATCAAGAATAAGAATGAAAATGAGATTTTTGAGCACGTGATATCATCGTGGTTTCTTAAAAATACATTTGTCGTAATCAACAATCAATTACAAAGCAAGTTATGAGATGTGAATCAATTTTTCACTTTGAGACTTGTTTGTTGCATTTTTCATTTCCACTCTCTTTGAATTCTCTTTAAATCATCTCTAGAATTCATAATGGTAAACCACTGCTATCAAAATGGTAAATATACACATTATCACGTTTGATTTGCAACGTAGGGCCCACCTCTTGAATTTTGCTCATAAGGTTCTCGTGATGCATACTCTAAATATTGGAGTTAAATATACTTGTGAAAGTTTAACCTAAGATTTTAAATGTAAGCATACAAACAAGATATCTACGACAATTTAGTTCTTATTATCAAACGTGTTTATTTAATCCTAAAGTAAAATTACATCTACTAAAATATGAACACGTTGCAAAATTATTTTGTTGGTCTTTCTATCGATAGATATTTTATATTGGTGTGTAAAGTGAAAACATCAAAAATCAAATCATCACAATTCCAAAGCAATGCAAAAACTACATTTGAAACTCAAATCAAAGGCTTCAACTCACAACCACATGCCTCGATAAATAGGACAAATGAGATTATTGTGAGAGACATTGCCGACACCATTTTTAGCAATTTGCTATTTTCTTAACATAAAATATTAAAATCCCACTTATTATATTGTCTTTTTTATATATTTTATTTTTGTCAACCAATGAAAGAAATTAAAAGAAATATTATTGGTGTTGTTTACGAATCAAAGAATTGATTTGATAACAACCCTTCACCCAATATTATGATATTATTATGAACAATGACAATTTTGTAATTGACATGATTTTATATTATATAATGAATTATTGTACGAACCAACTTTAATGTACTAGAAATAGTCAACAATTTTTGTATAGAACCATCCCTAAGACAAATTAGATAATATTCAAGTTATTATAAATTTACAAATGAATATATAATTATACAATTTGTTTGAATTATTATTATTTTTTTCTTTAATACATGGACACTAGCAATGTGCTGTGAACCTCATGACAAGTCAGTTGCAAAAGGCTTTGAATTTTGATTTTCCAAGCTTAATTTACAACGTGTAAAAGACGAGCAAAAAGACTTCCAAATTACAGTAATGCCATTCTTGAGAAATACATAATTTGGTTTATATGTGATTAGTGAGTCATCAACAACATCACATGCCCATTATGTTAACATATGCTAAAACCTTAATTATGTAGAAATTGAAACACATCGCATCAACACTCCATCAATTCAGTCCTATTTCGACCTAACACTTAACATGTCTTAAAAGACTTTCAACACATCACTAAATACTACTAAGCAACAACATTTCAATCCCATTAAAGTCTTAACCACATTATTTAATGTTTTATGTGCATGAGAAATGAAATACTCCTTAACATACTTTTATACTACTCTCATGTACACAAATTATAGCACCAAACTTGAATTGTTAGATATAATTTTACAAGAGAACAATGAATTCCAGTTATGTTTTAATGATTGATACTCTCCGCTAATAAATTATAGTCAATGAAGTGATATCTCCTCATTAATTAAAACTCACATCCGCTTTAATGAACTTTTGTGGAGCGTCTCATATGAATTTATTTCGTTTGTTTCTTAACTGAGAGCGTTAGCCAATAAATCATGACTGAAATTTCGGACACTCAAATTTATAATAAGGTTAAAATCATACTGTATTCAAGGTGAGATTATGTTTATGGTAAAAGAATAAAGAAAGATATTTATTGTGGTTTGGTCTTTGGTGTATCTATGAAGCATATGTTGGAATTTTAGTAGTGATTTATGTCCAACTTGTTAGATAGTTTTCAACAAGCAAAAGCAATTTGCACAAAACAAAACGACTTGATAATCAATCCTATAAAGACGATTCATTTCTCAAAACAAATATAAATCCAGAAACAGACGCGTACAACAAGCGTGAAACCATGCTGATCCTTCGTCTTCTTTTGCTTTCCGCGTTTGCTTGACAACCGGAACCACCCAATTTTCCACAATTTGCCACCATTTTTTTTTATAAAAAACCAGACTTGGCGACACCCACCTGAGAATTTGGTCTATTTGGCGCGAAATTGAGGTCGGAAATCGAAACCCATTTGCCAGAAACCAGAAACGAGAAATGGGTGTGGACTACTACAACGTACTGAAAGTGAACCGGAGTGCGTCGGAGGAGGATTTGAAGAAGGCGTATCGGAGGCTGGCAATGAAGTGGCACCCGGACAAGAATCCGGTGAATAAGAGCCAGGCCGAGGCCAAGTTCAAGCAAATCTCCGAGGCCTATGATGTTCTCAGCGATCCCCAGAAGCGGCAGATCTACGACCTCTACGGCGAGGAGGCTCTCATGTCTGCTGATTTCCCGCCGCCGGCCTCCACCGATTACTCTTCCGGCAGGAGCAATTCTTCGTTCCGGTTCAATGCTCGAGACGCCGATGACATTTTCGCGGTGGCTCTGGCGGCGGCCGCGGGCGGGTCCGTAGCAGGAATGCGAGCAGAAATGGGAAAGTGGAGGTGGTTGGGAATAATCAGGGAATCAGGAAAGCTCCGGCGGTTGAGTCTAAGTTTGCATGTACGTTGGAGGAGCTGTACAAGGGTGCTAAGAGGAAGATGAGGATCTCTCGGTTTGTTCCAGACGAATTTGGGTACGTAGCTCTGTGTCTCTTGTTGTTATTGAGCATTTTTGTTTCACTCTGTTCTGTATTGTTCTTGTGGAGACAATTAGGTGTGTGCTCTGAACCCAATTGTTTTCTTAGCAATTTCTGGTGAAAATCTTGTATCTTTTGCTTGCTTGCTTGCTCTATTGGTTTCTGTAAGTTTTTGTTTCTTTTGGGTTAATTTTCTTAGGATCTATTGAGGAGAACAATAGATGGTGAGATGGTGTGGCAACCATGATTTTCAGGTTAATAGGTTGATTGGTGGTATTTTTTTCATCAGAACGAAACACTAAGTGATTGATGATTATTACTTATGTCTTGTATATTGGAATTATCCTATATTTTGTTAATTTGTGGTTCTGTCTATTGGCAAAGAAACCATTTAGAGTTAATTTGCCCTTAGTGTAGAAGCTAGTTTGGCTCTAATGGGGAACAAATGAAAGGTGTCAAGTTGATGGTGTTTTTGCAGTGTCTTGTTTGTGGTTTCCACTCTGGGATCTTCTAGAAAGCAATAGGTTTGGACTGAAAATGAAAAGTCTTTTGCTTCAATATCTAGTGTGAAGAGTTCAGAGGTGTTTCTATTGTCATTTTTCCGACTGAGAACAAAAATAGGTGCTTTGAACTATCAGGTCAATATCTTATCATTTGCTAAACTGATATAGTTGATCGTGTCTAAAGCTCGAGCAGACTAACAGTTTCTTAAATCATAATATTCAGACAAACCTTTCCTGAAGTGTTTGCTTGGGTAATATGAATGTGGTTAGTTGAGTGCTTCCGGCATGTGAACAATGAACTATAATATTGGTGTAGCAAGGTTAAATTTTGGTTTGTATCAAAAGGTGGTGAGTGCATGGAGATTATATTTTTAATCAATAACATCTGGTAATCGGAATGATTATTAGTATTATCTGATGGTGGCAATGGTCGCCTTTTTACTCATTTCTTGATAGAATATTGACCTAAGCTTTTGGATATGGTAGATATTGTGTGGAAACAGAGGAACCTTGTGAAGTAGGAGCAAAGAAGTTCCAATATTGATGTCTCGACTTTGTTTCTGCCTAATTTGTACTTATTGATGTCCCGTCTCTATGTAGTTCGAGGTAGTTCTGAGAAGCATGTATAGAATTCAAGGTGCAGTTTAGGAAGCGTTAGAAAAGTAAATTAACTGAACCAGGAATGACATGTTTACTGCAGTAGATGTTTAGTTTAACTGAACCAGGAATGACATGTTTACTGCAGTAGATGTTTAGTCCTGTATACTGTCGTAATTTAATCACAAGGACCCACTTTCTAGTTGGTTTCCAGTCAAGGGGTGGTAAATGAAACCAACTAGAACATAAAACCAAAGGATCATTACTTTACTGACAATTCTTCATACAACCACATGCCCCAAGTGTTAGCTTTGCTAGTGATAGTAAGTACGATTAACTATTTAGGCCCTGCTACTTGCAAGATATGACTTGGAAATTGACAAAAAAAAAAAAAAAAACAGTATATTATATTAGTCATCATAGTAATAAAAATAAACATATTGTATTGGGTGTTTTTCTTCATTGGTCTTTTTCTTATTAAATATCTCTGAAATTATTTTGTGAATTCTGTTTCATTGGCTTAATGTACAAGAATGTATTTTGCAGTAAGCCGAAGACAGTCGAGGAAATTTTGAAAATAGACATCAAACCTGGTTGGAAGAAGGGCACTAAAATCACATTTCCCGAGAAGGGCAATCAAGAACCTGGCGTCACACCAGCTGATCTTATTTTTGTGGTGGATGAAAAACCACATGCTGTCTTTAAGAGGGATGGAAATGATCTGGTGGTCAATCAGAAGATACTGCTACTGGAAGCTCTCACGGGAAAGCCTGTCAATTTGACAACCTTGGATGGAAGGAATCTCACAATCCCTGTCGCAGATATTGTGAAACCCAGTGATGAGGTGGTGATCCCTAATGAAGGAATGCCAATCTCAAAAGAACCGAGCAAGAAAGGAAATCTCATAGTCAAGTTCGATATCATATTTCCATCAAGGCTCAATGCAGAACAGAAAGCCGATCTGACTAGAGTGTTGGGTGGAATTGAATGCTAGTCAAGACTTGAAGCCTAAGATGATAACAGTCTATTAACACTGATAGTATGAGAGGACAAATGAATGTAAATACATAATTTTTCACTTTGAAAGAGGAAGATTGTGCATATAGTAGGAAGCCAAGTATTAAAAAGACAGATGGTGTTAGTTGTATGAGCTACTGCCTTCAAATGCCATAAGTGACTGCTATCTTTAAATTTGATAACTGTATAATAGTAATCAATGTAAGTCCTTTGGATCACTGAGCTGTAGAAATTATGATAATCAATGCATTGCCTGTTTTGATCTCTGGTTGTAACTTTTGAAGTTTTTATCATTTATTTTTAGGTTCTATAGATTACAAATTTTACAGTTGATCAATATAACAGTTTGAATTAATGTGGTCTATTCAGAATCTTGCCTTTTGGTTGTTCTCTTGTAGGGCTGTGCCGGGATGGAAGCTGTACTGCACCTTTTTCTGAAGAATAAGACGGGATAAACCGGGCAGGATGGTTCTTGCTTCATCAGATTTACAAGGTATGTTTTGTACTTTAAGTTCGGAACAAGATTGCTTTGGACCCTACTTACATTCTATTACTCTATAATACTCTCCTTGATAAGCTCTATTTGATAAAAAAAACAGAGAACTCTCTTTAGATATTCTTTGTTTAGTTCTTGAAAAATTACTTCTTAAATGGGTTTTTAGTACAATTTGTAGTAAAGTTTGCTTTGGTAAATGATTTTTTTTTTCCTGCAGAAGCCAACATAAAAAAGACAAAAAAAGAAGAGATTGTCCTTTTTTATTTTGCTTTTAACAAATAGCTTACAATCAAAATTCTATATTCTTAAACAATCACAAAGAGTAAATAAACTTGCTGTCCTCTGAGCCTTGAATCTTGCTTTGCATGATCAATAATAAACTTGTACCCTGTGTTTTGCAACTTTCATCTCCAGCTCCTCTTTCTTGACAGCCACCACCTTGTCTACCTCTTTCCCATTCTTCAACAATATGAATGTTGGCATTGTCTGAACTCCAAATTGCGCGGATACAGTCTGTTTCATTAACATTATTTTATAAAGATTATTAGGGTTCAATTACAACCACAAAATAAGAAACATAAACCATAGTCTATATGCTATGAAGAGTGATTCATACCACCAATTTGTCAACATCAATCTTGATGAACTCGACATCTGAGAACTTAGCAGCCATATCATTGATAGCTGGCTCCATGGTTCTACAAGGTCCACACCATGTAGCCGTGAAATAAATCACCATCTTCATTCAACATAACAAAATAATATCAGTTTGGGAAATTTACAAAGATAGTGCAGAAGAAGCAAAAGAAAAAACGGAAAAGAACCAATAAATCATACCAGTTTGTTGGCTTGTTTGGAAGCTTCAAAGCGAGCCTTCCATTGGGACAATGAATGGAACTCAATAACACGAGTAGCCTTTTCATGAAACCGTCCATCAACGATGTCTGAGGGAGCCTTCCATTGGGATAAATGGAGTGCCTTACTGTAAGACCCTCCATTAGTCGTGTCCAGGTGAGGATTCCATTGGGATGACGAGTGGAATGTGCTAACACGAGTAGCATTTCCATAAGATCCTCCATTAAATCTGTCCATGCTCTAAACCTTAGCCACACTTTTCTCTGTCTCTTCTGGTAGTGACTACAAGTAACCAAACTTGGCATGTTTCTGTTATGAATGGATGGGCTCTTTATATAGAGTTTGGAGAAGGTAGTGGGCATATTTTAAATCCTTTTTCTCTAGGTACATGATTCTTAAAATGTGACAAAAGAACAAATACCCAATATGTAAGCATCTTATTTAAACTAAACAACATCTAAGAAACCAAAGGAGAAAAAGATTGATATAATAATAATAATAATAATAATTTAAAAGAAGAATAGGAGAACAAGATTGTGTGGCCATTTCTGGTCTTTGTATTAGTAAATTTGACTCTCTTTTTGTCAAATTATATTTTAATTAAAGTCAGAGGTTATTCCAAAATCCTCCTACGTACCCGCACGTTTCAATAGTGCTATATATGTTTTGTAGGGGTGGTTTTTGGAGATTTTATATATCATATATGCATACCTCTAACATAATCTTTTTCATTGTCAAAGATATCATGCTAAGAAGAGCATCTCATTCACAATTAAAAAAGAAAAGAAAAACTTAGTTCATTGTACCATGTTTTTTTCATCCAGATAATGTTTGTAGACTCTATTTCTGTCTAGTTACATAACGAGAGTGATTATAATTTATCACAAGACTTCCTCCACTAAATGGGTGTAATTTTCTCTGCAGATGTGTAAGGTTTGGCATTTACCAGAATCGAACAGTTCATATATTGAAATGGAAAAGTTAAAGCTTCATTCAGTAAAATCTCAGAATGATCTAATTGATTCAGAAGATATAAAACTCATGCATCATGTACAAGGTTAGTAGGCTGAAGGATACGGCATCACAAGATCTTCAACAGCAGTAATTGAAGAGACTAGAAAATGGAACTGATTATCAATTTAGCAGCCAATTCGGCTTATAAGTATCATGAAACCGAAGAACTTTAGGTAGCATATAATGAATAAGCAACATGCAAGGGTACGTACAGTTCAATGTTCTGATTGTAAAATAATGTTGTTGATATTCTTAAATTAGGTTCTTGAATCTTGATGGATAATGTTGTTTTCATAGGTTTGGAAGATTTTACTATTGCAATGGTATGTATGCTTATGATATAACACAAGAGGTCAACCCATTTGGAGGAACCATTTCTCTTTTTGTTTACAAGGAATGTCAACTGTTTACCCAAAGATCATACAATAAAGTTTTGACAAATTTCCAAGAACTTTTATTTTACATCCGTACATCAGTTATGCAATTTGTAGGGCTGTACCTGTTCCCAATCTGTACTGATATCATCAAATTTACAAGGTATGTTTTGTGCTTGAAGTGCTAAAGTTTGCATGGTAAATGGAAGTTTATGTTCCCAAGTGCATCAGAAAGAGTTGCAAAGTAAAGAAAAATACTGCAGAAGCTGACATCAACATGACATAACAGAACAAATCATCTTTTATTTTGCTTCAATTTGAGGAATTGCTTACAATCATAAACCTTAAATCTAAACAATATTATAAAAATAAATAAAGAAATCAAAATTTGTTATTCTTTGAGCCTTGAGCCTTGATCATGCAGTTGTTGGTTTACATAATCAATAATAAACTTGCACCCTGTGTTTGGCAACTTTCATCTGAAGCTCCTCTTTTCTGGCAGCCACCACTTTATCTACCTCCTTCCCATTCTTTAAAAGTATAAATGTTGGCATTGTCTGAACTCCAAATTGCATAGACACAGACTGTTTCATTCACAATTTTTTATCAAAATTATCAGAGATCAATCACAACAAATCAACAACAAAACTGACATAAATCATAGGTGTATAAAGAGTTGGTTCGTACCATCAATTTGTCTGCATCAATCTTGATGAACTCAACATCTGTGAACTTAGCAGCCATATCATTGATGGCTGGTTCCATGGTTCTACATGGCACACACCATGTAGCTGTGAAATACAACACCATCTGCATTCAACATAACAAAACCATATCAGTATAACAAATATATGAACACAGTGCAAAAGAATGGAAAAAGAACACAAATATGATACCAGTTTATTGGTATGTTTGGAGGCTTCGAAATGAGCCTTCCATTGAGACGATGAATGGAACTCAATAACCCGAGAAGCCTTCCCGTAGGACCCTCCATTGGAAGGAGACTCCCACTGGGATAAATGGATCGCCTTTCCATAAGACCCTCCATCAGTTCTGTTGAATTGAGTATTCCATTGAGATGACGAATGGAACCTCATAACAAGAGGAGCATTTCCATAAGATCCTCCATTAATAAACTTCTCCATGATCAAAACCTTGGCTCTTTTTTTCTCTCTGTTTCTTGTTCTTGTAAGTGAATACAAGTAAGCCAAAGTTGGTTTGTATAGGACTGTTTTTGTTATGAATATCATGCCTTGGAGGTAATGGCTCCTTATATAGAGTTTGGTAATGGTAGTGACTAGTGAACTAACTTTAAGTCCTTTTCTTTGGGTATAGGATTCGGTTCTTGAACGTGACAATATAAAAAATTATAAATACATTAGAAGCATAAGTACCCACTAAACATCTTGTTTAAACCACAAAGAACAAGATTGAGTGGCCATTTGTGGTAGTAAATTTGACTCTTTGCTCATTTATATTATTAATTAAAGTCAGAGGTAATAGTCCATTTCATTAATTGGCTAATGGATTCATCTTTTTAAATTGTGGCTGAAATTGTAATGAGCTGTATGTGAACCAAAATTATGGCTGTTGTGAGTGAAAAGTAGCATCAAATGATCTGTTTTCTAGCATCTACTCACAGAATCTGAATTCTAGGTACCAATGACAATTCATTACAGTAATGAATGTTGGAGTTCTTGTTCTACAGTGAAGAATCAAATGCTTTTGGTGGGTAGTTTCGTTTCACTTTGCTTGGAAGTTGAAAGACAGAAACATCATCAAAAGCCAAATGTTTATTCTGGTTCAAGTTTGTATTATATTAGCAAAAACAGCATAGTCAATCTTGTGAGTCCAAGACACAAATTCCATATGATCCTTTGAGCCACACGTTTTAGTAAAGCTGTACATGTTTTGGACCACAAAAATATTATAAGAACAGGAAAGAAAGGGAAGTGGAGTAAAAAGGTAAAGAGAATCCGAGACTCCAATAAGGCTTTTTTTTAGGGTTTTTGGAGATTTATGCATCCTTTAACACAACTATGTCATGCAAAACAAAGCATCTCATGAACATTTTATATATATATATATATATATGAAAAAAAAAAAGTTTATTATACACATACTGACATGTTTTTGTTAAATGTTTTCTTTCCTTTCCTTTTATTTTATTTTATTTGAGATGTTATCTTGTAAAGATAAATGGTTCTAGAAACTCCAGTTTAATGTAATTACCATAACAAGAGTGTCATTTTCTCTGTAAACTTGTAAGGTTTGGCATTTACAGTTGCCTTATAAACCTCAAAAGCCAAAAGAATCAAAACAGAATAAACTGTTTTTGGCTGTTTGTAATAGTACTCATAGCACTGTGTTTTTGTTGTATTTTTGAGTTCTGATAAGCGATTTGGATCAGTCAATGATTGAAGCAGATCAGAAATAAGCTCCACAAATGTTATCATCAATTTTCTTGAATCAGTTTCTTGGTGCAATAGTGCATAGGAAGATTTGACTTGACTAATTTGCGTTCCTATGTCTCATTTTGGAACAGATGGGAGTATATGATTTCATCAGATGGACTGTTCTTTCCCTTGATAAGCTTTGTTTTGATTTAAAACAGAACTATGTTTAGATACAGTGCATTTTGTAAATTTTATGGTTTTATAGTACAATTTGTGCTAAAATTGCTGGTCAAAGGAAGTTTTCCCCCAGAGTTTAACAGAAAAACTTATAGAAAGTGAAGAAAAATACTTCAGAAACCAACATCAACATGACAAAAAGATGAGATGATCATTTTTGTTTATTTTGCTTTTGATGTATAGCTTACAATCAAAATTCTCTACCTTAAAACAATCACAAAAACCAATCAAATCTTACCTTTTTTTAGGTTCAACAAATTACAAAATGTTAACATTGAATATAACAGTTTTGATTAATGTGGTCTATCAGAATTTTGTCTTTGGACCCTACTTCCTTTCTATAATTCTATTACTCTTCTTGATATCAAAACCAGAGAACTCTCTTTAGATATTCTTTGTTTAGTATTTGAGAATGTTTTTTTTTTTTTTTACTACAATTTTTGCTAAAGATTGCTTGGTAAAATGACAAACTGTGAAGCCAACATCAACATAATAAAATGAAAAAATGATCCTTTTTATTTTGCTTTTAACGAATTGCTCACAATCAAAATTAAATATCTTAAAACAATCATAAAGTGTAAACAATCTTGTTATTCTTTGAGCCTTGAATCTTGCTTTGCATGATCAATAATAGAGTTTCACCCTGTGTTTTGCAACTTTCATCTGAAGCTCCTCTTTCTTGACAGCCACCACCTTATCTACCTCTTTCCCATTCTTCAACAGTATAAAAGTTGGCATTGTCTGAACTCCAAATTGCATAGACACAGACTGTTTCATTCACATTTTGAATTATGATTAACAGGATTCAATCAAAATAACAACATATGAAAAATAAATTATAGGCTAAAGAGTGATTTATATTTACCACTAATTTGTCAACATCAATCTTGATGAACTCAACATCCGTAAACTTAGCAGCCATTTCATTGATGATTGGTTCCATGGCTTTACAAGGCACACACCATGTAGCTGTGAAGTAAATCACCATCTTTATCCAACATAACCAAACCATATAAGTACAACAAAAAAGTAGTCCAAAAGAAAAACATATAAAAGAAGGGAAAGGAAACAGTAAATGATACCAGTTTGTTGGTTTGCTTGGAGGCTTCGAAATGAGTCTTCCATTGGGACGATGAATGGAACTCGATAACACGAGCAGCCTTTCCATAAGACCCTCCATAAACAATGTCTGAGGGAGCCTTCCATTGGGATAAATGGAGTGCCTTACTATAAGACCCTCCATTTGTTGTGTCCAAGTGAGGATTCCACTGGGATGATGAGTGGAATGGGATAACACGAGTAGCATTTCCGTAAGATCCTCCATTAAACCTGTCCATGCTCTAAACCTTGGCTGTTTTTTCTCTCTGTTTCTTGTTCTGGTAAGTGAATACAAGTAAGCCAAAGGTTGTATCTATAGAACTGTTTGTGTTATGAATGTCATGTCTTGGAGGGAAGGGCTTTTTATAGAGAGTTTGGTGATGGTAGTGGGCAAATTTTAATTCCTTTCCTTTGAGGCATATGATTCTTAAAATGTGACAAAAAAACAAATACCCAATATAGAAGCATCTTATTTAAACAATACAATTTCTAAGAAACCAAAGGAGAAAAAGATTGAAATAATAATAGTTAAAAGAAAAGAGGAGAACAAGATTGTGTGGCCATTCTGGTCTTTGTAGTAGTAAATTTGACTCTATTTTGTAATCCAAGAAGGCCTCAATCCATATGAGTTGTTTGTGAACCAAAATTAAGGCTGCTATGAAAAACAGCATAGAATGTGTTGTAAGCCACTACCCATACACAGGCTGCCATAGTTGCAGATTCTGTATTCTAGGTTCTGAAAACAATCAATTATACTGATGCTAATAGGAACTTGAGGTGAGATAGAGTTTTGGTTCTGCAGTAAAGAATCAAGTTGCTTCTAGCTAGTTTCATTCACTTTTGCTTGGAATTTGAAGGCCAAAAACATCATAAGCAGCCAAAAGTTTATTCTGGGTCAAGTTGGTGTTATTTTAAGGAAGATAAAAAACATAGTCAATCTTGTAAGCCCAAGAAACAAATTCCAAAATCCTATGATCCACACGTTTTGATAGTGCTATATGTGTTTTCCACCATAGAAAAAAAATAAAAACAGGAGGGGGAGGGAGAGATTTTGTAGGGGTTTTGGAGATTCATATATGCATGCCTCTAACAGAATCGTTTTCATTGTCGAAGATGTCATGCTAAGAAAAGCATCTCATTTACAATTAAAAAAATTGTTATGTTAGTTGTTTATTTGTAACGAAAATGTTTGTAGTGACTCTAATCCTATCTAGTTGCATAACAAAAGTGATTATATTTGATCATGAGACTTGATTTATACCACCACTTATTTGAGTGTAATTTTCTATACAGATCATGTGTAAGGTTTGACATTTACAAGAATCAGAACAGTTCGTATGTTGAAATGGAAAAGTTAGAGCTTTATTCATAGAAACCTCAGAATGATCTTATTGATTCAGAAGATATAACACTCATGCATCAATTATGCATTTTGTAGAACTATTCCTGTTCTCAATCTGTACTGTCCCTTATTCTGAAGGACATCATCAAATTTACAAAGGTATGTTTTGTTCTTGAAGTTGTGAACATGAATATTTTGGACCCTACTTCCATCTCAATCCTCATCCTATTTCTAGTATTCTTTTCAATATGCCTTGTGGTACTTCCATCTGATTTGCTTAATTTCTGTTGCTGACGCGACCACTAATACTAATGTTGTGGTAGTCTGTGGCACACAATGGAATCTCTTCTGTATCTATTTTTTGGTATGGTTTTATATTACAGCTTGTGCAAAAGTTTCCTTGGTGAAAGGAAGTTTTTTGTTCCTGACTGAATGAGAAAGACTTGTGAAGTAAAGAAAAGTACTGCAGAAGCCAACATCAACTTGCCAAAAAAGAAGAGATCATTTTTTATTTTGCTTCAATTTGAGGAATTGCTTACAGTCATAAACCATAAATCTTAACAATCTTATAAATAAATGAAAAACCAATCAAATCTTGTAATTCTATGAGCCTTGAGCCTTGGTTATGCAGCAACTGTTTTGCATGATCAGTAATAATAAGCTTGCGCCCTGTGTTTTGCAACTTTCATCTGAAGCTCCTCCTTCTTGACAGCCACCACCTTGTCTACCTCCTTCCCATTCTTCAACAGTATACATGTTGGCATTGTCTGAACTCCAAATTGCATAGACACAGACTGTTTCATTCACATTTTTAGTAAGATTGTTACTTGTTAGTATCCAATATTCACACACACACACACACACAAAAACACATAAACCATATATAGGAGTGTAAAGAGTTGACTCATACCACCAATTTGTCTACATCAATCTTGATGAACTCAACATCTGTAAACTTAGCAGCCATATC
Organism: Pelargonium nanum; assembly: GCA_036897485.1. NCBI lineage: Eukaryota > Viridiplantae > Streptophyta > Magnoliopsida > Geraniales > Geraniaceae > Pelargonium > Pelargonium nanum. The sequence continues at coordinate 18,718 of JAYMTF010000530.1, read as the reverse complement.
ATTGATGGCAGGCTCCATGGTTCTACAAGGCACACACCATGCAGCTGTGAAATATATCACCATCTTCATTCAACAGAACAAAGCCATGTCAGTATAGCAAAACAGTGCAAAAGAAACAAATTAAAGGTATAAAAACACATAAATTATACCAATTTGTTGGTTTGTTTGGAGGCTTCCAAGTGAGCCTTCCATTGAGACAAAGAATGGAACTCAATAACACGATTAGTCTTCCCGTAAGACCCTCCATCCGAAGGAGACTGCCACTGTGATAAATGGATGGCCTTTCCATAAGACCCTCCATCAGTTCTATTGAATTGAGTATTCCATTGAGATGATGAGTGAAACCTCATAACAAGAGGAGCATTTCCATAAGATCCTCCATTAAACCTGTCCATGCTCACAACCTTAGCTCTTTTTTTTCTTCTCTGTTTCTTGTTCTTGCAAGTGAATACAAGTAAGCCAAAGTTGGTATGTATAGAACTGTTTTTGCTATGAATATTTTGTCTTGGAGGGAATGGCTCCTTATATAGAGTTTGGTAATGGCAGTGAAGCTTTAAATCCTTTTCTTTGTGTATAGGATTCGGTTCTTGAATGTGACACTTTACATAATGGATGGATGGGTGGTAGTAATATAAAATTATAGATGTAATTGAAGCATAAGTACCCACTAATTAAACATCTTGTTTAAACCATACAGAACAAATTGAGTTTGTAGGCAAATGTTTATTGAGTCAAGTTGGTATTATATTAGCGAAAACAGCATAATCAATCTTGTGAGCCCAAGACACAAATTCCATAATCCGTTTGAGCCACACGTTTTATTAGTGCAGTAGATGTTTTGGACCACAAAAAATACTATAAAACAGGAAAGGAAGAGAAGTGGAGGAAACAGGAAAAGAGAGTATGAGACTCAGAGAGAGCTTTTGTAGATTCATATGTATCCCCTTAACACAACCTTTGTCATTGTCAACACAGTCATGCAAACCAAAGCATCTCATTCACCATTAAAAAAGAGCCCCTAGTTTATTGTACTGACATGTTTATCAGTTTATGTAAATTGTTTTCTTTATTTGAGATGGTATCTTCTATATTTAATGTTTCTAGCTAGAGTCTCCAATCCAATGCATAGTGCTTATATTTTAAGATGTATAATCGATCATGGAAGCAAAAGAACATGCTGAAGCACATTACAAAGAGTACAGTTCAATAATATTCTGGATCAATGGGGTCAGATACTTGCCTTTTGGTTGTTTGTAATAGTACTCATGGAACTCATGTGTTCTGTTTGTGATTTTGAGTCTTGATAGATGATTTGATCAGCCACTGATTGAAGTGTATCAGAAATATGTTCCACAAATGCTATCACTAATTCTCTTGAATCAGGTTCTTGATTAGTAGATTGGTGCATAGAAAGAGACATGTTCAATTGTACTCTCATAGGCTTGAAGATTTGACTTGTAAATGGTATGGATTCTTTGGATGATATAAAATACAATCAGTTATGAGTTTAACACAAAATGTATGTGTTTTCTCATATTTCTAATACGACTCCTCAATCTATAATTTGATCCTCTTGTTAACAGACAGTTCTTTTTTATAATTTATTAGAACCATCTTACATTTTATTCTAATATAGTATAAGATCTTTTATATGAGAAAACATGCGAGTGGATTTACATGAACAAATCATTTATTAATTTTTTATAGATTTGTGTTACTATTTGTGCTAAAATTTTGCTTCGTATAATAAGGATGTTTTTGCTCCCGAGTTCAACATAGAAACTACAAAGAAGCTGATATCAACATGACAAAGAAGAAGAGAACATCTTTTATTTTGCTTCAATTTGAAATATTGCTTACAATCATATATAAACCATCAATCTTGACAAAATTGTATAAAAAAAATGTAATCAAATCTTGCTAATTCTCTGAGCCTTGAGCCTTGTTATGCAGCAGCTGTTTTGCAAGATCAATAATAAGCTTGCACCCTGTGTTTTGCTATTTTCATCTGAAGCTCCTCTTTCTTGGCAGCCACCACCTTATCTACCTCCCTCCCATTCTTCAACAGTATAAATGTTGGCATTGTTTGAACTCCAAATTGCATAGACACAGACTGTTCCATTCACATTTTGTATCAAGATTATCAGGCTCAATCACAACAAGTCAGCAACAACAAAACTAACATAAACCATAGGTGTCTTAAGAGTTGGTTCATATATACCATCAATTTATCTGCATCAATCTTGATGAACTCAACATCTGTGAACTTAGAAGCCATATCATTGATGGCAGGTTCCATAGTTCTACAAGGCACACACCATGCAGCTGTGAAGTATATTACCATCTGCATTCAACATAACAAAACCATATCAGTATAATTAATAAAACAATGCAAAAGATGAAGAAGAAGAAAAGAAGCATAAATGATACCAGTTTGTTGTTTTGTTTGGAGGCTTCAAAGTGAGCCTTCCATTGGGATAATGAATGGAACTCGATAACACGAGTAGCCTTTTCATAAGACACTCCATAAAAATTGTCTGAGGGAGCCTTCCATTGGGATAAATGGAGTGCCTTAGTGTAAGACCCTCCATTAGTCGCTTCCAAGCGAGGATTCCATTGGGATGATGAGTGGAACGTGATTACACGAGTAGCATTTCCATAAGATCCTCCATTAAATCTGTCCATACTCAAAACTTTAGCTCCCTTTTTCTCTAGTTCTTCGGGTAGTGATTACAAGTAACTAAACTTTGCTGTATGTTTGTGTTATGAATGTCATGTCTTGGAGGTAAGGGCTCTTTATATAGAGTTTGGTGATGGTAGTGGGCAAATTTTAAATCATTTTCTCAAGGTATATGATGCTTAAAATGTGACAGGACACAAATCCCCGAATATTTTGAGCTGCACGTTTTAGTAGAGCAGTACATGTTTTGGACCACAGCAAAATATTATAAAAACAGGAAAGAAAGAAAATTGGAGGAAATAGGTAAAGAGAATCTGAGAGAGCTTTTTTTAGAGGTGTTGTCAAAAATGTCATGCAAAACAAAGCATCTCATGCACAATCAAAAAAGAAAAAAAACATAGTTGCACTGACAATTCTTTTCTTTGTTTGAGACATTATCTTGTAAAAATAATGGTTTTTGAGAGACTTAATCCAGTGTAATTACTGTAACCAGAGTTCTTATATTTGATCTTGAGACTTTATCATTTACAGATACACCTATAGTAAGATAATACACCTAAAAAGGAATCGAAACAGAACTGTGGGCTGATCTAATCAGGTGATCAACACATCTTGCCTACACAATCAATGATCATAAATTAAAGTTATCGACAAATTTTCGACAAGTTTTCTTTTTACTCCCTCCGTGTCTCATTTTGGGACAGACTGAGTTATGATTCCATCCGATAACTCTATAATTAGTCTTGACAAAAAACTGAGAACTATCCTTAGATATTGTATGTTTTGTAATTGTTCTGGTTTTATAGTACAATTTCTGCTAAAGCTTTCTAGTAAAAGAAAGTTTTTATCCCTGAGCTCAACAGAAAAGACTTGTAGAAAGTGAAGAGAAATATTGCAGAAGCCAACATCAACATGACCAAGTGAATACAAGTAACCAAAGTTGGTATCTATAGAACTGTTACAGTTGTGAATGTCATGTCTTGGAGGGAAGAGCTCATTTTATAGAATTGGGTGATGGTAGAGGGCAAACGACTCTTTTTGTCAAATATATTTTAATAAAAGTTAGAGGTAATGATCAGTTTAATAACTAGAGATGAACTGTATTCCATATGAGCTGTTTGTGAACCAAAATTACAGCTGCTGTGAAAAACAACATAGAATGTGCTGTAAGCCACCACCCTTACAGAGGCTGACATAGTTGCAGAATCTGATTTCTAGGTACTAATAACAATCAATTTTACTGATACTAATAGAAACTTGAACTGAAATGGAGTTTTGATTCTGCAGTGAAGAATCAAATGATTTTGGCAGTTTCATTTTCACAAGCCAAAAACATCATGAGCAGCCAAAAGTTTATTCTTGGTCATGTTGGTATTATTTTAAGGAAAAAATAACTTATTCAAGTCTTAAATGCTAAAGAAACAATTCCAAAATCCTCTAACCCACATGTTTTGGTAGTGCTACTCCAACATGTGTTTCCACCACAGAAAATTATGACAAAATGAAGAGATGGAGGGAGAGATTTAGTTGGAGTTTTGGAGATTCATATATGCATCCCTTTAACACTATCTTTGTCATTGTCAAAAATTCCATGCAAAGTAAAGCATCTCATTCACAATACAATACAAGGTATGTTTTGTACTTGTAGGTTTCTGACCACATCAGCATGACAAAAATGGAGATCATCTTTTATTTTGCTTCAATTTGAGGTATTGCTTACAATCACAAACCAAATGAATCTTAACAAAACTACAAATAATTAAATAATTAAAAGCAATCAAATCTTGTTATTCTCTAAGGTTGAGCCTTGGTTATGCAGCAATGAATTGGTTTGCATGATCAATAATAGACTTGCACCCTGTGTTTGGCTACTTTCATCTGAAGCTCCTCTTTCTTGGCTGCTACCACCCTATCTACCTCCTTCCCATTCTTCAATAGTATGAATGTTGGCATTGTTTGAACTCCAAATTGTGTAGACACAGACTGTTTCATTCACACAAAAAAATTATTAAGATTTTCATTTTTCAATCAAAAGAACTACAACAATTACAAACAAGACATAGGTGTCTTAAGAGTTGGTTCATACCATCAATTTGTCTGCATCAATCTTGATGAACTCAACATCTGTGAACTTAGAAGCCATATCATTGATGGCAGGTTCCATGGTTCTACAAGGCCCACACCATGTAGCTGTGAAATAAATCACCATCTTCATTCAAAACAACATCACCATATCAGCATAACAATCATATGAAAATAATGAAAAATAAGCAAATTTAGAAAAAAGGGAAAAGAAAACATGAATTATACCAGTTTGTTGGTTTGTTTGGAGGCTTCGTAGTGAGCCTTCCATTGGGATAATGAATGGAACTCGACAACACGAGTAGCCTTCCCGTAAGACCCTCCATCAGTCCTTTCCGAAGGAGCCTTCCATTGGGATACATGGAGTGCTTTTCCATAAGACCCTCCATCAGTTCTACTGAATTGAGAATTCCATTGAGATGATGAGTGGAACCTCATAACAAGAGGAGCATTTCCATAGTATCCTCCATTAAACCTGTCCATGATCAAAACTTTAGCTCTCTCTTTTTTTTCCTCTTTGTTTCCTGTTCTGGTATGTGAATACAAGTAAAACAAATGTTTTTGTTATGAATATCATCCTTGGAGGGAATGGCTCTTTATATAGAGTTTTGTTATGGTAGTGACAAAACTTTAAATCCTTTTCTTTGGGAATTGGATTCGGTTCTTGAATGTGACACTTTATAATATGGACGGTTGGTACTTGGTAGTAATATTAAATTGTAAATATATTTGAAGCATAAGTACCCACTAAACATCTTGCTTATACCATACAGAACAAGATTAAGAGACCATTTGTGGTAGTAAAGTTGACTCTTTTTCTGTTAATTATATTTTAATTAAAGTCAGAGATTATATTCAATTTCATGAATTGTATTGCAAAGTCATCTTTTAACTTATGGCTCAAATTGTAATGAGCTGTATGTGAACCAAAATTACGGCTTCCATGAGTGAAAAGCAGCATCAAATGACCTGTTCTCAACAGAATCTGAATTATAGGTACTAATGAGCTTGAGCTTAAAGGGAGTTTTTGTTGCGCCGTGAAGAATCAAATGCTCTTGATGGGTAGTTTCATTTTCACTTTTCTTGAAAGTTGAAAGCCAAAAACACCATCAAGAGCCAAAAGTTTAATCCAGGTCAAGTTGGTATTATAATATTAGCAAAAACAACATTGTCAATCTTGTGAGTCCAAGACACAAATTCCCTAATACTTTGGGGCTTGAGCCACACATTTTAGTAGAGCAGTACATGTTTTGGACCTCAGCAAAATATTATAAAAACATGAAAGAAAGATAGAAAAGTAGAGGAAATTTTGGAGATTCATGTATCCATTTGACACAGCCTTTGTCAGTGTCAAAAATGTCATGCAAAACAAAGCATCTCATTCACAATTTTAAAAAAATATAGTTTATTGTACTGACATGTTTTTGTAAATTGTTTCTTCTTCTTCTTCTTCATTTTAGAGTCTCTAGAGCCATTATCTTTACAAAGGGTATGTAGAGTTCATTAATATTCTGGATCAGTGGTGTGATCTAATCAGATACTTACCTTTTGGTTGATTGTCCTAGTTCTCATAGCACTGTGTTTTGGTTCTAGTTTTGATTTCTGATAAGTGACATTGATCTGTCACTGATTGAATCAGGTTCTTGGACCATAAGTGCATTGGGAGAGACATGTTAAATTGTTTTCATATGATTGAAAGATATATTTGACTTGTAAATGGTATGGATTCCTAAGATGATATGACATTTCTTTTATTCGCACGAAAGAATTAAAAGACAACTGTCAACACAATCAATGATCGTGCAATAAAGTTATGACAAGCTCGCGACAAGTTTTCTTGTAGCAAACTGAAGGAAAGTGAACACTCATTTTGGGACAATAATTTTAAAGAAAGTGGATATTTATTTTGAGATTTTCTTGATATGCCTCATTTAGATTATGAACAGAGAACTTTCTCTACATACTGTTTGTAATGTAATAGGTATGGTTTTATAGTACAAATATTTGTGCAGAGTTTTGCTGATAGATAGAAGTTTTTATCCTTGAGTTCAAGAGAAAGACATGGGAAATAAAGAAAAATGCTGCAGAAGCCAACATCAACATGACAAAAAGATGAGATGATATATATTTTATTTATTCTGTAATCAATAGATAGGTTACAATGAAAACTCTATCTCAAAACAGTCACATAAAGTAATTAATCTTGTTATTCTCTGAGCCTTGAATCTTGCATTGCATGATCAATAATAGAGTTGCACCCTGTGTTTTGCAACTTTCATCTGCAGCTCCTCCTTCTTGACAGCCACCACCTTATCCACCTCTTTCCCATTCTTCAACAGTATAAAAGTTGGCATTGTCTGAACTCCAAATTGCATAGACACAGACTGTTTCATCCACATTTTGTAATAAGATTATCAGTGCTCAATCACAACAAGTCAACAACAAAAACAAAACTAACATAAACCAAAGGTGTCTAAAGAATTGGCTCATACCACCAATTTGTCTGTATCAATCTTGATGAACTCAACATCTGTGAACTTAGCAGCCATATCATTGATGACTGGTTCCATGGTCCTACAAGGCACACACCATGTAGCTGTGAAATACAACACCATCTGCATTCAGCATAACAAAACCATACTTATCAGTTTAACAAATACATGAACACAGTGCAAATTAAAAGAAGGGAAAAGAGCACAAATATGATACCAGTTTATTGGAGTGTTTGGAGGCTTCGAAATGAGCCTTCCATTGAGACGATGAATGGAACTCAATAACCCGAGAAGCCTTCCCGTAGGACCCTCCATCGCTAGTACTCCTTCCCGAAGGGGCCTTCCATTGGGACAACTGGAGTGTCCTCCCATAAGACAACCCTCCATCAATCCTGTCCAAGTTGGGACTGTTCCATTGGGATAACTGGAGTGTCCTCCCATAAGACAACCCTCCATCAATGTTCCTGTTGAGCTGAGAATTCCATTGAGACGATGAATGGAACCTCATGACACGAGGAGCGTTGCCATAAGATCCTCCATTGAACCTGTCCATGATCAAAAAAAATTCTTGGTAGCAAGTGAACAAAGGTAAGTAAGCCAAAGGTGATATCCAGAGAGCTGTTGTTTGTTGTGAGTTTCATATCAAGGATTGAGCTCTTTATATAGAGTTTGGTGGAGGTTGTGAGCAAATGTTATATCATTTTCTATGTGCATAGTATTCGATTTATTATATAATTATGGACCGTTGGTAGTAATTTGGGCATATTTGAAGCATAAGTAGCCACTAAACAACTTTGTTTAAGGCCATACAATATTGAAGAGACAAGGGACAATATTCAGTTCAAGATTTAGAGAGATGAATTGGATTGTGAAGTCATCTTTTAAATTGCGGCTGGTGCTGTGAAAAGTAGAGAGCATCAAATGACCTGTTTTCCAATGACAATTCATTACAGTTGGAGCTTCTGGAATGGAGTGAAGAATCAAGTGACTTTGGGTTGTTTCATTTTCACTTTGCTTAAAAGTTTAAACCCAAAACCACAACATAATTATATAATAATGTTAGAATGGAAGGACAACATATATATAGTCAATCTTGTAAGCCCAACAAACAATAATCCTAGAGTCACATGTTTTAATTGAGTTGTACATGAAAGAGTGTGGGGGAGATTTTTTTGTTTCTAGGGTTTTGGAGACTCATGCATGCATCCCTTGAATACAACCTTTGCCAATGTCTAAATTCTAAAATGTCATGCAAAGCATGGCACCTCCATCACAATTGTGTATATTATTAACCTATTGTTGTAGATCGTATAGTCTCATCATCTTAGAGCTGGCAATTTGGATATGAATATACAATAAGGCGTTCAAAATTCAGTTTGACTTAATCAATTTTTGAATTAGGACGAATGGACTGACAAATATGTTTTACACTAAAAATTTGAATTTTACCCAATCCGACCCAAATCGATGTTCCTAAAAAAAAAAAAAAAAAAAAAAAACTGATTCTTTCCTACTGTAGATAAAAATTAGTTTACTTTTTATTAATCCAAATCCGAACAAATCCGATTGAAATCCGACAATCAATCGATTTTAGTTTGCATTTGCAATAAATTTGATATGCTCACGAATTCAGATTCAAATGGATAGTAGCTCTAGAATGAAGTGGTATTTGCGGTTTCACTGTTGACAACCAAGATTATAAACTGAGAAACACATAAAGTTAAGGCCCATTGGATCATTATTCTATATAGTAGTTTATAACGTACTGGCCTATTTGTGAATTATGCTACGGATATGGCCCATGTGATTTTTATTTTCAATGTACCAAATCAACTTCCTCATCTTAAAATTGACCTGCATAAAATCAAACCTGACCTTCTTAGACCCGAAAATACAGCTAGCTCACAAATTTGGACTAACTCAAGACCGATCTGATCTAAACTCGAACCTACATCAGTCAACTCGCAAAAATGAAATTAATAGTATTGACTATCCTTTTTATTTAAAATAGAAAAAAAAAAACATATTTCTTCCGTCCCAAAATGAGCGTTTTCAAAATGAGTGTCATGTTTCTATTTTTAGTCTATTCTATCATTATTTTTCTCATATTACCCTTATCACTTATGAACTGCACATGGGGTGTAGGTGGAAAAATGACGGTAATATTGAAAACACATAAAATTATCTTGTAATCCTTAATTTTTGCAAAAAAAAAAATGGAAACAAGACACTTATTTTGGGACGGAAAGAGTAACACTTATTTTAAAACAAATTGATAAAATATTTATTATGTCCAATGCAAACTCGAACATAATTGAATTCAAATACAACACGAACTTTAAATTGTAAGATCACTTTACCGTGACACACATACACGCAAGTCAAATTTAACAAGAGAAAACAAAGCTACATATAACAAAGTGCAATGTGACTTGCCCATTTAACAAACGCAATATGCTCATTAGAATTGACGTGACACCAACCCCTACAATGTTGTGACATTCGAAGCAAGAACCTAGGCCTTCTTGGTGGCCTCTAGCCCCTTATTTCCCAAGCACATCCTTCACTAAATTTTCTTAATATGCAAAATCAAGATCCACTCCAAAATTCCACTAAGCTTTAAGGATCAAAACAAGCACATTTTACTAGAGATAAACGCAACGAGGTGGTATGCTCATCAATACCCCATGACTAATTATATATATCCAATTAACTAGGGTAAGCTAGGTATATGCTAGTTGAAGATGTAGGACAAGATTTAAGATAATCCATCCACTGTCGATAGGGCTGTGGAAAACAAAATTACATGAGTAGAGAGAGTTGTGTCGAATGGGAATTTGTTTCTATTGAGCCACTAATTGCATTGATTAGTTGCTCTTACTACAATAAACTATATCAACCACGCCACGAACAGTGACAAATTGTTAGATCAACATGCAATTTGTAAGGGCATCACAATATCACTTCACTACTTGTAAAGAATGTGAAGACAAAAAAGTTATTGATTATGTAGTGGTCTAACATATTTTTTTGTATAAAAAAAAAAAGAAAAAATAAAGAATCTAACGTGCCAAAATTAGTTTGTTTGTGCACATTGATCAATAAACATAAAATTTTATGTGGCTAGATCTACATGAGCCAAAACGAGGAAATTGGGGTTCGCAAAAACAAGCTCCAAATGTTAGGATGAATGGCTAATTGTCTAAATAATTTTGAGCACCATAGAAAACAAAACAAGAACAATATCTCCAACCAATTCTTCCATACTTAACATGGAAATGTCTAATTCATATGGATCCTAGCTAGATAGCTATATATATAGCATGAACATTGCTTGAATTGAATAGGCTACAAGTCGTAACATCACCATCACCAACTCATAATTTGTTCATGCATCTAAAAAAAGGATAGTGAAACAAACAAAATCATTACAATATCCTCTAAGAAGTGTCGTGTTCAAATTTTTCTATACATCTAAACGTATCCAACTCGTTGGAATGAAGAGCCTGAAACCAACCACCAACAAGTAGGCTTTTCAATTCAAGTTAAGACCTTTGTATAATATGAACATGACACAAGTTTAAGTAAGATTTACATTCAACACTATCGAATTTATATTTCGTTTAATAATAGAATCATATTCGTTCTAAACCCCTTCTAATTACTAGTTTATTAATCCACTGATCATTTAAAAGATAAAAATGCAAATGTTCAAATATATCGTGTAAAAAAATCACCAATATAAATTAAACGAGTTAATATAAGATCATGTCAAGTCATATATCAATTCATTTATTTAAACTTGTTGAGTTGGGTCGTGTAATAACTTTGAACCCAAATTTTGAACAAATTAGTTGTGTTGTGTAGCTCATTATAAATAGGTCGTATTTGTATTGTGTTATTCAACCCGTTTAGTAGCCCTACTGAAATGTATAACATAATATCAAACTTTACAAGAAATTCATGGCAAATCATATTCTTATTAAGTTATTCTGTAAAATAAAGTTGCACCTCTACGCCACTACTTTCATGCATCAGAAATATATAAACACTCTCCATGTTAAAAATCACATATACTAATTACTAAACCCTAAATTGTAACACTAACCAGCTTCAAATCATCTCCAAACTCCTCCTCCTCCTCCTTCTCCACTCTCCCCTTGTACCGATACCGCCGAGAAACGTACAGAAAATACACGAAATTCACAACCCCAAGCCCTCCAATGAGAAAATAAAAATAATCCAACTTCCCATCGTTAATGTCACTCGTCAGCCAATCCGGACGACCTTGCTTTCCAGTGCATGCATGCACAATCACGATCAACAAGCTGCTCACGTAACTAGCGCCGCCAAAAGAACAAGCGAACAAAGCATTGGCAATGCTCTTCATGTGCTCCGGAAACTGCCGGTTATAGAACTCGATCTGTCCAATTATATTAAAAGCCTCACAAAAACCCATCAAGATCAGCTGAGGAGCTAACCAAATGACCGGCAACGGCCGCGCCGCGGCGCGCCTGTGCCGCTCCACGAGCCCTGCGGCCACCATGGCGAGGACCGAGAACACAATGCCGGTTCCGATCCGTTGGAGGAGCGTGATGCCACCTTCGTGTTTGGTGATCTTGCGGAGGTTTGGGACGACGATTCGGTCGTAGATTGGGACCCAAATGCCGATTGTGAGCATTGAGATGATAGCGACGGAGCCTGGTGGGATTTGGAAGTTGGGGCCGATGTGTCGGTCCATTTTCAGGGCTTGCGAGACCGTGAATGTGCCTTGTTGGACTATGGCAGCTAAGCTGAGGATGCCGGAGGCCCAGATTGGGATGATTCTGATGAGGCATTTCATTTCTTCCACTTGCTGGATGCTGCACAGTCTCCATTTGTTCGCCGGAGAGCCGTCGGGGTTTAGCTCTTTGGTGCCTACTATGGCTGCTTTGTTTAAGAACCTAATCAAACACAAAACCATTAGATTAATATATATAACTCAAATAATTAACTCTCTTTTAAACTCATGCATATACACATACTACTTCTTTTCTTAGATTGAGTCAAACCAAAAAACAGGTGATCTAATCTTTTAAAATTTGCTCATACGAATATATATGTTGACAAATTTATGAGAGTATTTATTAGATTCAGATTTTTAATAAAATGCATAACATTATTGGTTTCTTTAACTTAAGTCAAATAGCTTATACAACTAAAAAATTCGCAATATGTGACGAAAACTTATGTCACAAATATGTGAATTTTAGTTAAAAAAATATAGTTTGTGACGGAACTGTGACATAACATTTATGTCATTATTTGAGTTGTTACAAAATATATCTATGACGAAAAATATGATTTATGTCATACTTTGTAACTGAATTGTGACAAAAAAAACTTTCTCTTAAATTTTCGTCACAATTTCCAACTTTTCATGGCAAAGGAAGAGAGCACAAATTAGATTTTAGTTTAAACTCAATAGTCAATCCTGCCAATTTTATCAACCTCACAATTAATTGATGTGAATAGAAATGAAATTTAATTAATGTAACGTCCTCTTCACATTAATTGTAAAGAATAGTATGAATATTTTGTGATGGTGCATGATGTCATTAAATATATTTTTTCAAAATTAATAAAATAAAAATCTAAGATGTTAAGACGTTTGGATAAATCATTAAATATGTAATAAATCATGCACTTTAATCCATTCCATTTTTATCATTGTTGCTAATTTCACATCACAAACGACTAACAAGTCACCATCATTTTTCTGTCACCTGCAACCATTATTATATTAAAATTTCAACCCCATTATTGAGCTCTTCCAGAAGAAGGAAAAAAAAAACAAAAACAAACAAACTTTTAGGTACCACTGAACCAAACAAGGAACAGAACATAATCTCTAAAGATATGACGATATCGAATCTTACCTGAACTGTTCGGTGAGAGGCAGCTTGTAGAGCACAGCCGTGCCCGTCAACGGCGGGTCGTAGTAAACCGACCTGTCGTCCTCCACCGCCGGCAACCCAATCCGCCTCTTCTTGTACGCCGCCACAACCACCTGCGCAATGCCGGAAAAAACACTCCCCTCCGGCTTGACATAAACATAAATCCTCGTACCGAAAAAGAACATGACGATGGCCAGGGCCATGAGGCCGGTCGGAATCCCGAAACCCAAGGCCCAGCTGACGGAATCTTGAATGTAGACGACGACGGTGAGTGCGAGAATGATGACCACCGTGAAGGTGGTGTAGTACCAGTTGTAGAAGCTGGTGATGCCTTTGGCTCCTTCCTCGGTGGCGGGGTCGAACTGGTCGACGCCGAAGGGGATGCTGCACGGCCTGATACCGCCGGAGCCGATGGAGATGAAGATGAGGCCGAGGAGGAGGACGGTGAGCTGGGTGGTGGTGTGGTGGCTGCATTGGGGATGTTGTGGAGGGCAGGGTGGTGGGTGGAGCTGGGGCACCCATGCTGTTAGTGTTAGTGTCACCATTCCCTGTCACATTTTTAAAATATATATTATATGGTTGATTTTGATTAAATTTGCTAAAATGGTGAAGAAAGTGATATTGGATAATTTATTTAATTAATAGTGTTGGTTCATATTATGGTGTGAAAAAAACCAAAAAGGACCCATATTGATACACTCTCAAAGTCAAAGTGTATAATGAAATATTAGTCCGACAAAAATATAAAAAAGATTTATTTAATCGGTTCATATATGTTACACATGTTAAAAAATGTTGAGAATTGTGTTTAATATTTTTATATTTTTTTATTATTTATTGAAAACATAAAAAGTGCATTAAAGTTAATGAACAAATAACAAAATAATACAAATTTTGAATTGCACATGTTACACAAACTCCTAAACTAATTAATTTTCACAAATTTAAAAAATAATAATCCTTATTTTGAGAAAAAAAAATATTATTTAATCTTAATTTTGTGTTGTAAATTGATGGATAATTGATATGGTTCAACCAACTCAACTTTTTCAACCTATGTTACTTTAAATGAAATTTATACAGTCAAATTCTATAATTACTAGCCAAATTGTTTGCATTGAATACGTACCAAAATTAATAGGTAACATAAGTTATAAAAGCTTTAAAGGTTCAAATGACTCGAAGGAAAATTGGCTGAAAATGCTAAATTAAGACATTTAATATACCCCAACCTTATGTGAGATTATTTGACCAATTTCTCTCCTACATAATCTACCCTAAATAAAGAAGTAGGTGAAAATGCAAGTAATTATTATGGTGTACAATCTTCCAAGTTCCAACCAACAACCAAAACCAAACCCACATGATTGTACCACAACATGACGCAACCCCATAAAATTCATTTCAATTGAAACAACCCAAAAATTTCAGAAATCACTACCCAATGAGCCTCCTTCACCCAAATTAAGAGACAATTCCGATCACACAATATTCATTGTTTTTGCTTCTTGACAAGGAAAATCATAAATGCTTACTACCACCAGCAAAGCCAGGGTTGGGCTGTAGTTAGAGGTGGACCCACATAGTCTAAACTATAATAAGTCGCGTGACGATTTATAATCAGCATTTGTTTGTATCATCTTTTAAAATTTTATTAAGTATTAAATGAATTCGTAATTTTTACTATGAATATTTTCATAGTTTAATTTGGACATCCTGATCTTACGTCTTGGCTCCTCGTGGACCCGTCTTTCATAACAAATTTCATTTCTTATAAACCACTTAATCATCGTGTATAAATTAGTAACCTACGATTTGTTTTAGGGGATGACTAATTCACCTATCTTCGTGTAGGCTAAATAGTCACAGTAAACTCTATTTAAGAGAGTCTCGACTAGGACGTTTGTAACAGTGAATCAGCTACTGCTCCCAACAAGAAGTAATAGTCAAATTAAGCACATACCGATAGAACAAAAAATGAAGAAACGGCGATGGTCCGGAAGCGGCCGGCGTAGGCGTCGGAGATGAAAGCTCCGAGCAAGGGCGCGAAATTGGTGGCGCCGGACCAAATGTTGAGAAGATTCGCAGCCGTAACCTGTTCCATGTGATACTCTCGCAGCAAGTACACCATAAAGTTGGCAAATAAACCAAAACTCGCCAACCTCTCAAACGTTTCATTTCCTGCAAGCCCACCACACATTTCGCATGAACAAAAAAAAAATCACTACCCCGAACTATACACGTAAAATAATACAATCGATAAAGAAATCGAGACCTAAAATGAAAGGCATGGCCTTCCATCCACCAGGCTGCTTCTTCTTGGTTGGATCTGAAACTGAAACATCTTTAAATTTTCCTTGTGGTGGTGGTGGTGGTGGTGGTTCCATTTCTGAGTTTGGAGAAGGAAGTGAGTTTTGGTTGTGTTGTGTTTTGTGTGGTGGAGGAGGGTGAGCAAATATGAGAGGAGAGTAGTGATGCAGGTACTTCTTCTTATCTGAGCATTATTGTTATTTGGTTCGGAGAGAGTAAGTGTTGGGATCAGTTTCAGCTGATGAAGCACACCTGTGTGCTGTGTGGCACACCTATTAATACATGTGTGTGAGAGTCATAAAACAAAGAATATAGTATAGCTGACAAAAAGTACCCACTATGTATTTCCAAAACTGATAAATATTTACTCAAAAAATATGAGGAAAATTAGTTATTATATATGAGCCTAAACTCTCAGTCAAGAGACAAACGAAATGAATCCGAACGAGACGCTTTGCGTTTACAAATTTATTAGGACGGGTATGAGTGTTAATCGATGACGTGACATCACTTTATTGACCATGATTTGTTGGCTAAGATTCATTTTTCTCATATTAAAAATGAATTTGTTTTTTTTTAATATTTACCGATTTGGACTATTCAAATTGTTTGGCTTCATTCAACTTTAATAAAATTAGTAAAAGAAATTATGATCTAACTATGCTAATATTGCTGCTTCTGTTTCAAAATTATTATCATAAAAATAAAATAAAAGACGGTTATTTTGAGACAAATTGTGTAATAGTTTTATAAAAAAAGTCATGTGCATGTAGTAAGTTACTTGATAAAAGCATTTAGTTGTAGGTGAAAAGTGTTCAATACTTTAGTTTATCACTATTTTTTTAAGGAGTACAGAAATAATTGGTTTAAAACGTATATATTGTAGTTAAATATTGTAATTCATAGAGAATCTAAATGAATATGTATATATATATATATATACACGTCTGGCAATGAAAGCAACTATGTGACCATACCCAATAAAACTATTTAGATAAAAGGGTGTAGTGCAATATACAATAATTTAGATAGTTAATTGGTTGGAACTGCAAATATTAGTGTGAAAGTGACATATAATCTTGCCGAAAAAATGTTGAGTTCATAAATCTAAATATTTTTTTTTACGGAACACAAATATAAATATTAAAATTTAACTAATTAAGGCATTGAGTCCCAACTATTTATCTATGTTAACACTTAGTAATTAAGTGAGCATGTCTTTTCAAATATTCCAGTAACTTATTATTATGCAATATTATCATACTTATAAATTGAACGTAATCAATTCTACTTAATGTATACTGTGCATACAAATATTTCCGTATGACCAAACTACATGGTTGAACTTTACGTTGATGTCATCTCTATAATAGATAAGAGTTTGAAGACCATACGAACAGATTCTCTCCCGTTGTGACATAACTTCTTAACTACTCTTATAGTCAAAAGTATTTACATTATTACCATCAATCCTAGTTCCTTAGTGCATATACGCATACAAATAATTTTCATATGACCCTATAACAAGGTTGAACTTTGTGTCGATGAAAAAGTTAGCCATATGTATACGAGATAATAGTTTGAGGCGCCACACGAACAAATTCTCACTAGCCACATGACTCTTTACCCTTAGAGTTCAAAGTATTTACATTATTACCTATTGATGAGTTGACATATAGCTAAGCTAGACAAGGCCAAGAGTAGGCTCAAAACGTTTTGTTTCATTCTCTCACTTGCATGCCCAATGAAAACCATGTCTCTAAATTGCGTATCCAAGTTGTGCCTCTCAACCGATCAGTGCAAGTCTCGCTCACATTTAGCGTGGGCACTGCAAAAACAACTGCACAAAACACATTTCACTATCTCCTTCGGATTCATCCTTTTGACCTCTACCTTGCGCCAATGGAGCTTTTTCTTTTTCGAATTAAGGTCCTTTTTAGCTTGGAATATATGGCCTCTATTGTGGCTATGAAGTTTTTTTGTGCCAACAAAAATGACATCTTCTTTTGTTTTTTTTTGGAACAAGTCATGGCTATACCATGTGGTTGCACTCTACAATTATAGTGACTGAAAGCTATAGCTGCGTACATTGCTTACATTTCCATAGCTACTTGCATTACAGAACAACATGACATTATTTATAAAGTGTGTGAGACAAATTAATTAAGGGTCCCAATTTCCATTTTCTATTTCTTAAAAGATATTAGATCCTTGGTCAAAAGATGCTAGTTTCTTTAGTGGTTGTCGCAATAAATTTCAGTCGCACAAGATATTGTGAACGTAAAAGGACGCGCACAATTCATTCAAATAAATCAATCAACATTAGTTGGTCGTTATATTGAATGATAACAAAATTTCTTGATCATTTTAATATCACGCGGATCATCGATCAATTGGCGATTGTTTTGTTTGGAAAAAGAATATATTACATGTTTAATTCAAATAAGATTCTAAGTGAGAATATTTTAAAATTTGGTCATTACACGTGACATTGTGTGTAAGACCAAATTATTGAAATTGCATGCTCGGGTTTTCTATAATCAAAATATATATAGGAAGTTGCATCAGTATTATTTGCTTTTATGTTCTCATTTGGATTATTGTTAGATATGTTAAAGAAAAAATTGTATATAGTGACCTGTCAATCTTCGTGAATATATATTTCATAATTTTGTATTTAAAAACTAAGTTTTAATTTATAAGAACCAGAAATATTTGATATTATCACATTTCCTGAATTTCTAGTGTGTTGAGCACCTGAGCTTGGTATGATTCAAGAAGTCAACAATGAAATAACTGTTGTGTTGTAAATTTTGGGGACTTTTATTTGTTTGAGAATTGAGACAAAAGAAGAAAAAAAAATGACTTGTTACATATCTGAAATCTATTTTGAACCCTTAATGGGCCTTGAAGCTCACTATTGGGTCCAAATGTTGTATTGGTTAGCCCAATTTTTGTCAGCCTAGTACGTAGTAGTGATTGGGCCCAAGTGTTGAAATAAATATTTATTGGGCTACTGGAATACTATGTAGGAAGAAAAGCATACTCGCGCATTATTTGGATTATTTTTTATTTTTGGATTCTCTAGTATTTTTGGTCACTGAAAAGTGTTTTTAGGCTGTAAATCTTAAATTAATCTCTTCGATAAGATTAATGATTCTTTGGTTCTTTTTTTTTTTTTTTTGAAGGGGAATGTTTATCTATTAATAACTGGGAAA